>APFE030070978.1:57753-118004 GCA_000404065.3 Pinus taeda | reverse complement strand
ATGTGTTTGATGAACAGCGTATTCCATCAATTTTTAGATAAATTTGTACTAATATTCATTGATGATATTTTGATCTATTCTCACTCTAAGGAGGAGCATGAGGAACATCTTCGGATGGTACTGCAAACTTTGCGGGAACATGAGTTGTATGCTAAGCTCAGCAAATGTGATTTCTATAAAGAGGAAATCCAATATTTGGGTCATGTGATTTCAAAGGAAGGGATTGCTGTGGATCCTGAGAAACTAAAAACCATATTGGAATGGCCTGTGCCAAAAGATGTGGCGGATATCAGATCCTTCATGGGATTGGCTGGATACTACAGAAGATTCGTGGAAGGTTTTTCAGGGGTGGCATATCCCATCACGTCTTTGCAAAAGAAAGGAAGGTCATTCAAATGGAGTTCTGAATGTCAACAAAGTTTTGAGAAGCTTAAGCAATTACTCACATCTGCTCCTGTTTTAAGTATAGCTGATCCGAACAAAGACTATGTGGTATGTACCGATGCAAGTGGAGAAGGTGTCGGAGGTGTGCTGATGCAAGAAGGGAGAGTAATAGCCTATGAATCAAGAAAATTGAAAGAACATGAGCAGAAGTATTCTGCTTATGATTTGGAGTTGGCAGCTATCATACATGCGCTTAAGATGTGGCGACACTACCTTCTAGGAAGGAAATTTATGTTATTAACAAATCATCATAGCTTAACAAATTACTTTAGTCAACCCACAATGAATGCAAGACAAGCCCGTTGGGCAGATTTCTTAAGTGGGTTCGATTTTGACATCAAACATTTGAAAGGAAAGGAAAATCGTGTAGCCGACGCTCTAAGTCGAAAGGTACATTGTTTATATGACATTACCTTCAGTAAGTGGGAAAATTCCTTGCAGGAAATGATGAAAACAGTAGCAAGCCAAGATGCTGAATACCAACGGTTGAAGCAACAAGTGCCACTTTCTAGCAAGGAAAGTCCGCAGGAATATGAGATCAGCAAGGATGGAATGCTGCTTTACAGAAAAAGATTGGTTGTACCAAATGACAACAACCTCAAAAACTTAATCTTGAATGAGTTTCATACCAGTCATTACACTGGCCATCCCGAGTACCAGAAAATGCTGACTGCACTTCGGAAGGAGTATTACTGGCCGAGAATGAAAAAGCATGTGGCTGAATATTTAGCGCGGTGTTTGGAGTGTCAGCAGATCAAGACGGAGCATCAACATCCGGTTGGATTATTGCAACCCCTGCCCATTCCAGAATGGAAATAGGAAATTATATCAATGGATTTCATAACGGGGCTGCCAAAAACAAAAAGAAACAATGACTCTATTATGGTGGTGGTTGATAAGTTAAGCAAAGCAGCACATTTCATACCAGTACAATCCACCTACAGGGCAGTGCAAATTGCGCACATCTTCATGCAAAATGTGTTCAGACTTCATGGACTCCCAAAGACTATAATATCAGATCGGGATGTAAAGTTTACATCCGCTTTCTAGAGGGCGCTATTTGCAGAATTGGGTACACAGCTGAATTTTAGCACAGCTTATCACCCCCAGACTGATGGACAGATGGAGAGAGTAAATCAGATGGTGGAAGATATGTTTAGGGCATGTGTCATGCAGAAACCGACACAATGGGAGGACTATTTGCACCTGGTAGAATTCTCTTACAACAATGGATATCACACATCGATTCAGATGTCTCCATTCGAAGTCCTGTATGGACGAAAATGTCGGACACCCTCAAATTGGAGTGGCCCGAAGGACAAATTAAAATTGGGACCAGAAATGCTCCAGGAGATGGAGGACATGGTCAAGAAGGTACGAGCCAACCTGAAGGCCGCTCAAGATCGGCAGAAAAATTTTGCAGATCGAAAAAGAAGGTTCAAAGAGTACCAAGTGGGCGATCATGTTTACATCAGAATTCAGGCCAGGAAAAGCACTCTGCAGTGGAGCAGTTGTGCTAAACTTGCACCCCGCTACTTCAGACCTTTTCAGGTCTTAGCAAGGGTTGGGCCGGTAGCTTATCAGCTAGCCTTACCAAGCCACATTAGAATTCATAATGTTTTCCATGTATCCATGCTTAAGAAGTATGTTTATGACCCTAAGCATGTGATCAAGTGGCAGAATATAAGGGTAAGGACTGTTGTTAGTTGAACTATTAAAAAAAAATGATTGGAACAAAAGACTGATATTTTTATTGATTGCAGGTCGAACTGGAAGGAGAGGTCCTGGTCGAACCACTGAGCATTCTCGATAGGAGAGAAGTGCAGTTGCGGAAGCGGGTTATTACCCAAATTAAAGTGCAGTGGCAGCACTATGGGCCTGAAGAGGCCACTTGGGAGGACAAAGAGCTGTTTCGGAAAGCCTATCCAAAACTGTTTGGAGACACTAGACATCGGGACGATGTCCAATCTCAGGAGGGGGAGATGTGATGACCCCGTAAATTTAATTATTTAAAAGTTTACTGCAGTAAAAACTGAATGACATTGAGAATTTATTTTCTTTTAAAGAGTAATCTGTTGTTTGGAATTATGCATTAAAGTAATGTTTAAAGAATTACTCAAAAGAGCATTGAGCTTCCCAAAAGGGAAAATAGTTAATGGAACTGAAAATAACCACCTTCCTTAACTGGAAAGATTTCCAGGAAAAAGAAAAGGGGTGAATAGTTTCTCTCTGTCCTGTAGAGATAGACAGAGAAGGAAACAGGAAAGAAAGAACCTTGTTTGGGACTAAGTCTGGTAAGCACCAGATAGTCAAGCACACAGTGCTGGCTTACTGAGGATAGTGATCCGGTAAGCAGAAGCTTGGGGGGAGACTCAGGTCTTGAGAGACTGGTCTCACGGTTGGGAGGATATCAAGCTTTACACAGAGATTTAGACAGGAGACTGATTCCAGACTCACCGTGTCAGTGAAGACCAGGTAAGTAACGGACCCTTATGTCTCCATGATTATCTGTGTAAATTGTAAATGTATCTGTTACTGTCAGTTAGATAGTAGCTACAGTTAGTAGGTAGGATATAAGCAATAGCTGTACAGAACGAAAGATAGTACGAGAGAGAGTATCTGATAGTTATAAATTACGTAGATGTAAGTGAAACACAGTGTGACTATGGTCAGCTGTACAAGCTTAGATAGCAAAACTATAAACCAAATTACAAAATGATTACAGTTATCTGTGTAAACAAGAAGTATATGTATTTCTGCATGAAAGAAAATATATGTACAGAGTACTATAGAGCTCAAAAGACAGAGCATGAAGTCGGTAACATTTAAAGACTGTTGAATGGTATCTGTAGAAAAAAACAAAGACAGAATAATAAGAACCATGGCATATCCCATAACACAGCCAATAGAAACATTTAACAAACCCTGTTTTGTACCCAAAAGAATGGTTCCAAGTTAAAGAATCATATGAGACGGATAACGGGTTATCCACATCCTGACCACATCTTGGTCGATATAAATCGTGGTCCAATGAGCACGAATAGTCTTAAATCTCTATGATTCAACTTAGACGAATGCTTTTTCTTTATAACCAACTGAATAATAACGACAAACAGGTATTAAGTAAGATAATGGATGAATAATAGCGAACCCTGAAAACCCTGAATCGGTTCAGCTAAAACAGATGAGGTTTCCAGCGAGCCCGCAACAACGGCAACTTAAACATGATACAAATCTAAAAGACTGTGTAGAGCATAGAGATATAATGTGCACAGTATCATAAACATGAGACAAGAATCATGTCGTAACATCGACAGCCATTCCTGAAAATAATGTAAAAGTAAAGCATGGACATTGAAATATAACAAGGAAATAACAGAGCTCGATGGCATTGAGTCATAGCCGTATTGACGGTGCCATTCTTGAAGATAATGTGAAAATAATGCATAGGTATAACAAAGAAATAACGGAGCTCGATAGTATTGAGACAGCCGTATTGACGGTTAGAAAACCATAAAACGAGGATTCTGAAACATATGTTATGGCCATTAAATAAGTTACAGCCCCGTAGGGTTTCTAGTCTGAAGAATCATTAGCATGTTGCCCATACATCTACAGGGGTTAGATGCAGGTGCTACTGCTCTGCCAATAGTATGCATGAGCCAACAGCAAACATATGTACAAACCCTTGAAGGATGCGTTTCCAAAATACATGCAGGTGTGGCCCGAGCAAACAAGATTTTAATCAAGATTTTAAACAAGAACAGACATACACATTCAGTTAAACATCAAATCCTATGTGTTAAAAAAGGGCAACATTTCAACCAGTATCATAAGAAAGCAATGGCGTAATAATTGTGGTAAATATATACATATGTATGAAAAAACCATAGGCCGCGAATCAAACAAGTTCACAGTTTGGTAAACCAGATTTCCCAATATTTAAATTCACGGCCGTAGCCACCAGTATGTTCACAAAATTATACATCAGTTTAAATAAGACCAGGCAAAACCTATAGCTACAGAAGTCAGGGTAGAAACCCAAATCATTACAAGCGAAATGGTGCCGACAATATCTCAAGACCATGTAACCGGATCGAGACCAGGGTTTTGATATAACCTGCGGCCAACCAGATGTTATCAGGTTGGGGTCTCATCCCAAAAACCAGAGTAAACCCTCTGGCAATCCGAGAGAGATAAGGATGCATCAACCAAAAAAAACAAAACCCTGATGACTAGATAAATACCGGTGTAGCTCGGTGGTCCTCATTTGGAGGGGCTCTTCCAGATCCACAGAAGTGGGAGATGTCGTTCACACCTGGCAAGCAAAAGAGAAAACGTTAAACAAATTTCATAAACCTGTAAACACCAAATCGAAATAAATAATTAAGCTGGTGTGCATTTACCTGGCTAGGTCAGGACTGAGAATCCATGTGGAGAAACCCTTCTGTAATGAAGTAAGAGCTCGAAGTTGCGGTGGCCTCGGAGCGGAATGGCAGAGTAAGCCCTTGCCATGGAGAGTAGAGAGAGCTGGAGATCGCTGAGCAGAGGAAGAATCACGAATAAACCGGAGGAAAACGTGTATATACCTTACCTGCTAGTGGAGGAGGCGTGGCACGGTGTTGGCCCTTGATCTCAAACAGAAAATGTACATCGTTGATGGAGGCGATGCTACCAAGGAGGAAGGCACGGGAAAGTCCAGGTTCAGTGACCATACCACTGTCACGTGATCCGGACAGTAGAACTTAACGTTGTTGCCATATGTCCAACGCTGGAGGTGCTAGCTAACAAAGTCAAAACAGCTTTGAATTGCTCGAAGGGTAAAGTATGCCATCGTAGCAATGTTAACATTAGACCATCGGTGCATGGAATATTACATAGGTTAATAAAACTACCTGCCACCATAATTATATCGCCCTTAGGTTAGGCTGGGTACTCGATGGTGGCAGCTAACTAAGGTTACATATATTTAATAAAGTGCAGATACATACCTAAGTTAATAAAGTGAAGATGCATATCTAAGTAGGTACTATTGAAATATATATATGTGTAAAAAAAAAAAAAAAAAAAAATTATGTGTATAGATATAAGCTTATGGGTATGTGACAGAGAATAAGTTGGATGTTTTGGTGGCTGTAGTAATTTCAATGGCACTTGGACAAGAGTTAGCGCTTCCGCTTTCTATTTCCCCAAATTTGCGTGGATATAATTTTGATTTGTGGAATACTGGGTGTGGTGATTTTTACGTGGGATCTTTACATTTTTTCGGAAATTGGGATTAACTCGCTATCATAATCTGATTTTTCATCTTATTTTCTTATTTCTACAGTAAACCATACTAAATGATTCTAAAAACCTAAAAAATATTTTTAATATAATTATAATTAATAACCACTAACTAAAAGCGAATTATCCCAAAGACCATTCAACCTCCCAACCTAAACCTATATTTTAAAAATATATAGGTTATGATTAAAAATTTTAATTGAAACCGAGGACGGTACCACAGTACCTTACGATAATGGATGACTAAATCCGACCACACAGGCACACAATACTTCAAAAAGTATGACGAAATCAATGATCCTTTAGGGACTCCGTGGATTGGTTGCTACCCGGAAAATACATGAAGTTTGGGAGAATATATTGGATATTTTGGTGGCTGTCGTAATTTCAAAGGCACATGGACATCGCCTTCCATTTTTCCCAAATTTGCGTGGATATAAATTTGATTGGTGGAATAGTGGGTGTGGTAATTTTCACGTGGGATCCTTACACTTTTTCCGAATTTGGGACAGCATTTTGATTGGAGTATATAACTCGGACCTTTCTTCAAATTGCGATCGCGTCGGTGCACTTTTTCGAATTTGTGTGCCCACCATCTTGATTTTGCGTGGCTTGAATTTGATCACATTATCACGTTTCATGCCATTGTCATCGCTTCAGTGTGCAATTTTGACGTTTACAGATTCGGTTGGGAGCCCACACGCTTGGACTTTCGCTCGCTTTAATGTCTACATTGGCATTTACAGATTTAGATGGGAGCCCACACTCGCTTTTCCTCATGCTGAGCTGCTATGAAAGCACAGTAGATGTAGCTTGCCTTCTATATCACTGCACCTCAATCAAGCTGCAAGTCACAACTTCACTTCATCATCCTTAAGGAAAATAAGTTTTGACAATATCTGAGAATTTGCTCTCTTAAACGGCTCATACCCCTGTTCAAAATGTCGAGTATGAATTTTGTGTGTTCTTCCAATTCCTGCAATACCATCGCTGGTCTGTCTGAGCACTTTGCTTCAGATAAACTATGCTGCCTGAAGATATCCACAAAAAACTATAGGAAAGAATTTTGTAGAGTGAATTATCTGAAATGGCCATTGAGATTTTAACGGCGCCTACGGGTGTTATGTGAAGCCTACAATGTGCAATCCCATGTTGTCGATGAAGTGTTGATGAACGAAAACCCTACGACTAGTAAAGTACTGGGTTCGAAAGGAGTGCCGGTTTTCGTGATGCTTCCTCTGGATACGGTGAGCGCCAATGGAACCTTGAAACGAAAACGCGCCAAGAACGCTAGCCTTATGGCGTTGAAAAGCGCAGGAGTAAAAGGCGTAATGGTGGACGTGTGGTGGGGTTTGGTGGAGAAATATGGTCCTTGTAACTACAATTGGTCTAGATATAAGGAACGAGTGTGTCTTGGCTCTGGAGGTGTGCTTGTTCGAATTCCTTTCACACAATCAATACTTTGTTTTGTTTGGTAGTCCTTTTGCTATTTGGTTTTGGAATCTAGTCTCTCGGCCAATGGTTGTCATTTGTTGTTGTGGATATGGTCCTCTGTCTCTACTACGATGTGTAAATCGGTTAATTTCTGGTGCCAATGATCTCATGTGACAGCATGATGGTCTTCTGTGGCTACAAATCAGGTAAATAGTTCCCTCTTTGATTTAGTTTGAACTTCCTCTGGTACAGTCACTGACCAAGCCTATTCCTTTTGTCTTAGGCTTATACGGTTTGTCGGTGGCTCTATTTTGCAAGTTCCTTTGTCCAGTGGCACTCAGGTTTGTTATATTTTCCCTCTGCTCATATTTTCACTGTACAAGTGTGCTAACTCAACTATGTTTGGTTTGTGAAGGTCTATGGTTCGACCTAGGTACAGGAATTTCTCACGGTTCGGTCCCCAACTGTGGCAACCCTCTGCCAGTAGGCTCTAGCTCTTAAAGTCCGTCAATTTGTAGTTAGGATCTTTGAGTCTCTATAGGGTTTTTCACTTGCCATCTTATAGTCGTATTCGGTCCGAATCGCTTTCAAAGATGAAGCTTAAGTCTAGTTTCGATTTTTGTTTGGGTTGGTTGTCCATTTTGGGTTAAAGATGATCCCTGTTATCAAACCCTAGGCTAGGGTTTGTCCATCCGCTGGACGTTGGCACTGATTTTGGTTTATAAACGAATGTAATATGTATGTGACTTGAACAACAACAATATGAACACAATTTTGTTGATCTCTGTTTGCTTATGAAAATATAAAGGGTTCGTTCGAAATTACCTTTGTTATGTTTTGTTTCCTCCGACACTCTGTTTCGATATTATCTCCTCGGTGGTCTCATTGTGCTTTACTGATATGGCTGCGATTTTGACTTACTTGTTCTTCATTCTGGTTATGGTTGTATTTGCGTATTTGACATTGATTTCTGTTCGATGAGGACAAAGGGAAACACGACCTACAGTGGTCATTTTCTGTCTGCTAGCGTTATATTAATAGTTCTATGAATGAAAATAAAATAGTACAGTATGTAGGCAATGACACAGATGGACAATTTAGAACAACCCTAACTGACCAATAACTTTTGACTAACACAACAATTAAAAGTAAAACAAAACAAAATCTTATTGCATGTCCTAATAAGTTAAACATAAAAGACAATCCAAATGCTAAATCAACTTTCCAACCTGGCAGAGACTTCGCCCAGTCATGGTGAGCTGGATGCTCCTGCATCAGGCTCCCGGGGCAAAAGAAATCATGGCTCTGGTCCATGAGCTTCTCGACTAAAGAACCTGTCTGTTCAATCTGCCTAGCATCAAGCCACGAACTGTCCTCAATAGGACAGTTCTTGCACTTCACCAGGTATTGCAGATACTCCTTCCACCAAATTCGTTTAGCCACCTGAGTGTCAAGAATGCTCTCGATCTCAGGAGGTTGAATGTAAGGCATCTGTCTCTACCAAGCTTCTCCTCCATCCTGGGTATTTCGTGTGGGTCATGTGGTTCCATCTTCTTCCTTCTCTTCTGGGTCAGCCGTGTAGGGTAACAGGTCTACTACATTAAATATAGGTGAAATGCCTATTCCTGGTGGCAACTTTATCTCGTAGGCATTCGTCGAAAATTTCTGAAGCCTATCTTCTTATAATCCAATTTATTGTATGTACCCTTAGAGAAGCGTTCTTTGCGCAAATGCGCGAGGACTTCATCCCCCATGTTAAACTGCACTTCCCTTCTCTTCAAATCTACTTGTTGTTTATACTTTAAGCTAGTGTCCTGCAATTTAATTTTTACTTATTCATGCAAATCTCTCATCACGTTAGCGAAATCTTATCCATCTGTGCTTCACCTTTCCTGTAGTCCAAGATCCCGAAGTTCATGCACTCTGCGAGGATGCATGCCATACAACATTTGAAATGGGCTAAAACATGTGTTGTGGTTAAGCGAGTCATTAAAAGCAAACTTCGCCTGTGCAAGTGCTTGATCCCACATCTACAAATTCTCTCCAACCAAGCTTCATAGCATGTTTCCTAGACTCCTATTTACAACCTCTATTTTCCTGTTAGTTTGCGGGTGATAAGAAAAATTGTAACTTAGCTGTGTGTCCATTTTCTTCCACAAGGTATGCGAAAAGTGTCCCATGAAATTCACATCCTTGTCTGAAAGGATAGATTTAGGCAATCCATGTAACTTGACAATCTCATTGAAAAAAAAGTGGGCCACATGAGTGGCATCACTACTTTTTCTGCAAGGAATAAAATGCACCATTTTTGAGAATTTGTCCACTACTACCATTACCAAGTCATAACCACGCTATGTATTACGTAGACCTAAGATGAGTCCAAGCTGACTGAGTCCCACGGTCTGCCTAGAATAGGTAACGGTGTATACAGTCCCGCGTTTTGACTGTGACTTTTTGCTAACTGGCACACTTTGCATCTGGGCACAAATCATTATACATCCCTCCGCATCTTTGGCCAAAAGTAGAAATTACTGAGCTACTCAAGTGGCTTGTCCATGGCGAAATGTCCAACCAAACCTCCACTATGCTTCTCTCACGTAATATTCTGCCTCATCGAGCAGTCAGGTATGCACATTTGTCCTCCCTTAAACAGAAAATTCTCCTGTAGATTGTAGTCCAACCAAGGATTGTTATCTCTCACTAACGGATTCTAACATGCCTCATAGGCCTCCCTAAAATCTGTATCAGCCTGGTATAAGTCTTGTAAGTGCTCAAAACCCAACACCTGCATAGTCTTTTCTGCAGAAGTAGAGCTTTCCTACTTAGCGCATCCACCACCTTGTTGGCCTGCCCACTAATATGCTTCAATACGAAGTTGAAACTTTTCAAATACTCCACCCATTTGGCATGTTTGTGGTTCAGCTTGTACTGTTGCATTACATACTATAGCGTAGAATTATCTGAGAACGTCACAAATTCATTTCCCAATAGATAATGCCTCTAGTGTTTTAATGCCTGTATAACTGCATAGAACTCCTTATCATACGATGAATATTTCTGTCGACTTTCATTCAGCCTCTCATTGAAAAACGCTACGAGCTTATCCTCCTGGCTAAGTACAACTCCAATTGTTATCCCGCTAGCATCACAACAAACCTGAAATAACTTCCTGAAATCTAGCAATCTCAGGATCGACGTCTCAGTGATCTTTCTCTTTAACAACTAGAAACTTCTCTCTACTGCCTCTGTCCATCGAAAAGGTTGGCTCACCTTTTTAATGGTGTCCAACATAGGTGCACAATTTTTGCTAAAATTCTTTATGAATTTCCTGTAAAAACTCGCTAATCCGTGAAAGCTACGTATCTCAAATAATGTTTTCGGACATGGCCAATTCACTATCACTGCCACCTTCTCCAGATCCATCTTCAGTTCATTCTCTGCTATCACAAAACCCAAATAAATCAATTCCTTCTACAGAAAGGTACATTTCTTCAAATTTATTAGCAGTTTATTCTGCTGTAATGTTTCCAGCACCTTTCGTACCTGTTGAAGGTGTTCTTCCCATGTCCTGCTAAAAATAAGTATGTCATCTAAGTATACTATTAGAAATTTCCCGATGTACTCCTTCAGCATCTCATTCATTAACCTCATGAATGTACTGGGTGCATTGGTCAGCTCAAATGGCATGACCAGCCATTCGTACAGCCCCTCGTTCATCTTGAAGGTTGTCTTCCATTCGTCCCCCTACCATATCAAAATCTGATGGTACCCGCTCTTCGAGTCTATCTTAGAGAAATATGTTGCCCCGCTTAAACAATCCATCATATCATCCATTCGTAGCAGTGGAAACCTGTACTGGATGGTGATTTTGTTGATGGCCCTTGAGTCGGTGCACATACGCAACTCCCCTCCCTTCTTGGGAGCGAGAACCGTTGGAACTGCATAAGGGCTTAAGCTTTCCCTTATCAATCCCTTGTCCAACAGTTCTTCCACCTACTTCGTAATATCTTCATTATCTTTGGGGCTCATTCGGTATGCCGCTTTGTTCAGCAAATTGGCTCTGGGTATGAATTCAATATGATGACTTACCCTCCTTTTGGGGGGTAATTTGTCTGGCAAGTCAGCTATCACAATATTCGTAAATCCTGCAACATTTGCTAGATTTCTGTAGGTAAATATGATACCTCTGTATGCAACAACATTATCCTTACTTTCTTTACAACTGTGTAACCTATCTCACTGTCCCCAACTTGTTTCAGAAACTATTTTCTACTAATCAACAATGTTCTTGGTTCACTTGTCTCTGCTACCCCTTCTTCCTTGATGGGCACAAGCGTATGCTTGATTCCATCCTTAACAAATTAATAACAGTTCGTCAATCCATTTGTGTACCACTTTCCTATCATACTGCCAAGGCCTTCCTAGTAGTATGTGACATACATCCATCGTCATGATGTCAAAAACGACTTTATCCTTATATCTTCCTATTTGAAACTCAACCTCCCACTGTTCCTCCACCAGCAACTGATGAAATTTTTGTAGCCATGAAACTCTGTGAGGGTTGGGATGTTTCAAGCACTTCAACTCCAATTTTTCTACCATCTCTGTGGACACTAAATTATCAGTACTACCACTGTCAATAATTAACTTACAACACTTACCCCGTGACTTACAAATTGTTCTAAAAAAATCCTTCAGCTGCATCTATTCGGTGACCTCCTTGACTTGTTTTAACAACACCTTGTGCAGAACTAGAGCTTCCCCCATCTCTAGAGCATTTTCTGCTTGTTGGGTAGGTGTTGTTGCTTCCTCTGGTTGTGCCACATATGCACCCCGCTATCCCGCTTGATCTACTTCTGGACACTCAAATGATCGGTGTTCCCATTTATGACACCTGTAACACTGTTAACTAGCCCCTCTACCTCAGCCATTTCCTTTGCCTTGTTGGGATGACCTACCGGCTCTCACGTTATGACCTTTGTCTACTAATCTGGAAGCTCTGGAACTGCTACCTTCCTCAATGCTACTAGCAGTCTGGCCTCTACCATATGACTAGCCTTTTCCCCTGTCGGCTTCTCGTCCTCTCTGGGCATTCTACCTTCTGGTAATTTTCTCTTTAGCTTCCATCGCAGTCTGATACACTTCCTTAGTGTTTTTCAGAGAAAAAATATTGGTTTCATCTAAAATATCTAACCTTAACCCATTAACATACCTGGTTGTTCATTCCGCAGTATCCTCTATATATTTGGCTCAAAAATTCACTCAATAGAACTCCTCCGTGTACTCCCTCACCATCAATCCTTTTCATTTTAGATTCTACACCTGCCTATGCAGTGCAATATGATAGTCGTTCAACAAAAATTTGCCCTTTATCTTGGCCACCATCCTTGACCAGGTTTTAATCGGAAACTTGTTCAATATTTTCCTCTCATTCTGGACACTATCCCACCACACGACTACGTGTCCCTTCAATTTCGTCACAACGAACCTAACTTTGTGATCTTTGCTGACTTCCTCGCACTTGAAATACTTATCCATCTCGCTGATCCAATCCAATAAAACCTCGATAGACAAACTGCCATCATGGGTTGGGAGTTCTGGCTTGGGTTTACTGCTTGGTACTAAAACAGATCTCAACAATCTCACTTCTGGAGTCTCGCCCTCTAGTCCATCTGCTGCTACTTCAGGTTCCTCTTTGCTATCATTGCCTATTTCCGGGTTTCTTCTTCTCCCTGCCTCCACTACCTCCAAACGGGCAACAAGAATTCGAATTTCCTCTCTCAATCCTTCCTTTGCCAACCTTCGAGCACCTCTACCATGACCCCACCTTCCTCTCTCCATTCCTCCAACTAACATAAACAACTACTCTGATACCACTCTGATGTGACCCAGCCCACACTTCCACATAGCCTTGGATTTACACCTATTTCAGGCTTTATGACATGGTGTGTTTGGTTTGTTGTTTTGGCGGTTATAATGCAATATGGATAACGGATATTTTGTTTGGAAACTGGGAGTGATTTAATGCATTATTAAATGCCTACCTACAGTCCTCGGGTCTGGTTCCCTCCATTTGGTGTTTGCCCAGAACGCTTTTGCTTCCCGATCATTCGCAATGTCTCCATGCTACTGTGAAGCTCGCCAAGGGTTTGTTTGTCACACTTGTGGTTTTCGTTCTGGCAAGTATGGAAATCTTTGGTTTTTCTGCTGAGTATGGTTGTAAGTGAACGATGGCCTTCCAATCTTGTTTGCATGGTTTTCAATGGTTTGTTTTCCTATGGAACGAGTCTGTCTTGGCTCTGGAAGTGTGCTCACTTGAATTCCTTTCACACAGTGAGTACTTTGTCTCGTTTTATCATCCTTCTTCTATTTGGGTTATGAATCTGGTCTCTCGGTCAATGGCTGTCATTTGTTGTTATGGATATGGTCCTTTGTCTCTACTACAATGTGTAAATTGGTTAACTTCTGGTGCCAATGATCTCAAGTGATAGCATGATGGTCTTCTGTGGCTACGAACCAGGTAAATAGTTCCCTCCTTAATTTGGTTTGACCTTCCTATAGTACAGTCACTGACCAAGTCTATTCCTTTTGTCTTAGGCTTATTCAATTTTTCGGTGGCTCTGTTCTGCAAGTTCCTTGGTCCAGTCGCACTTACGTTCGTTATATTTTCCCTCTGCTCACATTCTGCTTCAGTTTCAGGTCTCATTGTACAGGTGTGTTAACTGAACTTTGTTTGGTTTTTGTAGGTCTATGGTTCCACCTGGGTACAAAGATTTCTCATGGTTTGGTCTCCAAATGTGGCAACCCTCTGCCGGTAGGCTTTGGCTCTTAAATTTTTTCAATTTGCAGTTAGGGCCTTTGAGTCTCTGTAAGGTTTGTCACATGCCGTATTGTAGTCGTATTCGGTCTGAATCACTTTCAAAGACAAAACTTAAGTCTAGTTTCGATTTCTGTTTTGGTTGGCTGTCCCTTTTGGATTAAAGATGATCCCTATTATCAAACCCTAGGCTAGGGTTTGTCCATTCGGTGGACGTTGGCACTGATTTTGGTTTATAAACGAATATAATATTTATGTGACTTGAACAACAGCAATATGAACACAATTTTGTTGATCTCTGTTTGCTTATGAAAATGTAAAGGGTTCACCTGAGATTACCTTTGTTATGTTTTATTTCCTCTAGCACTCTGTTTCAATATTATCTCCTCGGTGGTCTCGCTGTGCTTTACTATTCTGGCTATGATTTTGATTCGCTTGTTGTTCGTTCTAGTTATGGTTGTATTTGCGTATTCGACAGTGTTTTCTATTCGGTGAGGAAAAAAGGAAACATGACCTACAATGGTTGTTTTCTGTCTGCTAGCATTGTATTAAAAGTTCAATGAATGAAAATAAAATAGTATAGTATGTAGGCAATGACACAGATGGACAGTTTAAAAAAACGTTCTATCTCTTTTTATTTCTTGATTCTCAAAGTGCTGAACCCTTTCTCTATTTTGCATTGCTACATTTATACATATTTTGTTTATAGTTAATGGAACCTTTAATTTCTTTCAGTTAAACAGAAATATTATAGTTGTGTAACTTCTAGCTCTCAGTTTGGTTTATACGACAAGATCTTCATTTAGACAATTTTGTCTTTTCCTCTTTAAGTTGACAGAACAATTATTAAATTGTTGTTTGTTACTGTCGGACAAATAACAACCCTAACTAACTAATAACTTTTGACTAACACAACAATTAAAAGTAAAACAAAACAAAATCCTATCACATGTCCTAATAAGTTAAACATAAAAGACAATCCAAATGCTAAATCAAATTTCCAACGTCGTAGAGACTTCACCCAGTCATGGTGAGCTGGATTCTCCTACATGATAAATGTTTCATTAGTTTAGTCATTAATTGTCACAATTAATGAAAAAATATATAACAAAATATATTACTATATGAGTTCTCAAGAAAACCAATTAATGACCAAATAAATATGACCAAAATGTTGGCCGTGTTATAAGATACTATAAATTAGCTACTAATAGTCATGTATATGCAAATTTTAGTCATGATTTAAAACCAATTGATGACCAAAGAAATATGACTAAATTTTATTCGTGTTATAAGATGTTGTAAATTAACTACTAATAGTTGTATATATGTAAAAATTAGTCATCATTTAATAATAAAAAGTTTAGCATTTGCAGTTGTTATTTATCCTTTTTTGGTATTTTCATATGCGTTATATAAACGACTGATTTAGTAGTTTCTATTCATTTAACTTAATTTCATTCATAATCATTATAAACGACTAATTTTGTCATATATTCGTTTTATTCGTGTTCATCATTAATTAATATAAACTACTAATTTAGTAGTTTTATATTGATTTTATGTGTTTGTTATTAATCACCATAAATTAATTAGTATGATTTTGCTACTAAATTTTAAGAAAATGTCATACAATGTGCATGTTTATCTAATATGATAACACAAAGTTACATATGTTAATTACAATACTAAATAGTATCAAGTGAAAATAAAAATATTTTCAACCATATAAATTTTATTATATAAAATATTGAGTATTACAATATGAGTTTCCAACTTAATATGGGTTGGACTACAATTTACACATGAAATATTGTTTCATCATTTCAAAACCTTATCACTATGTTGCGAAAGCACTGCAAGTGAATTCACAAACTTTGAAGGCTTGACCATCAGTCTCTCTTAGTGTGTCTTATGCACAATATTTTCTCTAACGGTATCACTAGACAAATTCTCTTCTCTTTGTCATTTTGCATTTGTCACTCTAGTGTTATTGTTCTCCTCTTTCTTCAATTGTTGCTTCTTACCATTAATATTGAGTTACTCTGTTGAAAATGAAAGAAGATACAATGCGGAGTATAAGACATGAAATACGATGAATACCTGAATATAAAATAAAGTAGACTATAAATATTTATATGACATATACCTCAACATTCGATAGTGGATGCTATGTGGCTAGATGACCTATATAAACAAAGCAAATAAAATGTCACCATAGAAAATTGAATTGGAGGGGTATTTATCGTGCATGCTAGGATTTTTTGTGTGTGCACACATCATATTTCTCACTTCTAATTGTACAAAAAAAAAGAGTATTCACAATGACATGTAGTGACATGTGGGTGTCTATTTGACTGAATGATATGCTTTCTATTTTAACCCATTCCAATCCTACCACAATGGAATTAAGAGAGACAAGGAGACAAGAAGGACTATCAATAAATGAAATTAGAGACTTTAGAATGGAACTCAATTGTACCTGAATGTAATGATAAGTATTTGCAGCTTCCTAGTCACCGATGAGCATCAAATCACTATGTGAAAAATTCCTTCCATTATGATAATTTGGTTGCACCTGCACTAATCCTTTGTAGTAGTCCCTTGACTTGCCTATAGATATAATTTTAGAAAAAATCCTACTCTTGCAATTCTTCCCTATGTGGATCGTCTTTTTCCTGCCTATTGATAGTTATTTTTCGAGGCAACAGAATAAAAATCTCCAATTTCATCATCGCCTTTCAAAACAATGGTTGAGTATTTCCAGGTGATTGTTGAACCAGTCTCTACTCAGGTCCATGAAATCCTTGATTTGCCTCCATTGCAAAAAGATATTTTCATAATAAAATTATAAATCCCACATCTGCATTCCTCATCCCCGACATACCAATTCTTAACAGTGGAATACTTTATCATTGCTCCCTCGGTGCAATAGAGATCCATTATTGTGGCATGGAGATGATTGGTGTCATAAAATGGTATCTTTCATCCTTTAATATATGTCACAAAACTCCTCTCACATCACAAAACTCCTCTCATATACAAAGATAAGATTCCTCTCAAAATTCTTGGTCTCCATCTCATTCATCCTAAAATAAGTGGATATTTTCATGGGTGACAAAGAGTGCTTGGAGATTTAATAGAAGGAGTTATCACTAAAAAAATAAAAATACAATGCAGCATAATAGTTATCAGCAAGAGCAACAACCCTACCAAGCTACTTCCTAACTTGAATTACCTCTTGTAATGAACAAAAGATAACCTCAACTACCTATAGAGTCTACCTATGCATGGTAGAAATGAAAACACTGTCGAAAACAACATCTACAACAACATTGGTCAATCTCTTCTTCTAGTCAATGGCATGCCCAACTTTTGAAAAGTATTAGGCAAGTTAGGGTGCACCTCATCCAGGCTCCCCTTCTTCTTCTACTCTCTTTGTTTAGGTTCAGAACAATACCAAAGGTCTTCAAAATTAACAGATGGGTAAAAGTTATCAGACCATTGAGTTCTTCCATTTTTAATCATTATCTGTAAGAATTGAATCTAAATTCCAAAAGTCATTCAAGTTCCTTCTTTCTAGCTGAAATTAACCTAAGCTTTGGAGAGTTGTAAGGTTTAATGGATCTAAGTATATTATACTTAAAATATAGTAACATGGATTAAAATTGTAGTCATTGAGATCAGCATCTAAGGATGAAACATAAAATATTTTATGTTCATGATTACAATAAATTTTAATTTCATGTAAGAAAGTTTGATGAGGGTCTAACATTTGCATCCTAATAAAAAATTTCTTGCATCACTTGAGCCCTTTTAATTTGGGCATGGTAGAGTGCATTACACAAACAATCAACCAGTAAAAAATGGTGAAAATAAAAAATAAAATTTCATGCATTCTAACCCTAGAAAAGTTAGGGAGGAGCGAACTCATTTGTACAATAAGGACATGCAAAATTCTTACTTGTTCATTGTCTCTTGATGAATTGTTGGCTGCAATCAAGATCTGCATTATCATAATCACTAAACCCTTTGTACAATAAGGACGTGCAAAATGCTTACTTGTGCATTTTCTATAATAATCATTAAACCCTTTGTACAATAAGGACATGTAAAATGCTTACAGGTGCATTGTCTTTTGATGAATTGTTGGCCGCAATCAATATTTGCATTATCATAATCATTAAACTCTCAACTCTAGATAAAATTTATGATTTGATCATATAAACCCTCAAAATTATTTACCCATAAGAACAAAAATCCTCATTAGTAAAAAGAAAGAATAGAGTCCAAATTCATACCCACGTATAGATTACCAAAATATCATAATCATTAAACCCTCAACTCTAGATAATATTTATGCTTTGATCATATAAACCCTCGAAATTATTTACCCATAAGAACAAAAGTCCTCTTTAGTAAAAAGGAAGAATAGAGTTGAATTTCATACCCATGTACAAATTACTAAAATATCCTTGCCCAATGACCTTTCCCTTATCATAATCATTAAACCCTCAACTCTAGATAGAATTTATGCTTTGATCATATAAACCGTCAAAACTATTTACCCATACATACGAAATTCTTCTTTAGTAAAAAGGAACAACATAGTCCAAATTCATACTCATTTACAAATAACCAAAATATCCATGCTCAGTGACCTTGCCCTTCCTCCATCTAATCATTGATACTCTCCTAAGGTGTTTTCCATACAAACTCCATTTGGGGTTCGAATCCCATGAAATGCACAGATCATGTTGATGGTCTTCCTTCTTATGGAATTTCCACATAGAGATGAGGCCTCCTCCATCTCATCGTTGATGCTCTTTTAAGGTGTTTTCCATCTATGTGGGGTTTGAATCCCATGAAATCCATAGATCATGTTGATGGTGTTCCTTCTTCTAGAATTTCCACACAGATATAGACAAGGAAGAGAAAAATGCAGTGCTACAATGTGATGTTGTAATCTATGAATATTTTATTTGAACGCAACGCTAAACTGGAAATTAAAAAGAAAAGAAATATTTATAGTAGAAAAAATAAAAGAAATATTTATAATATAATATAATATATAATAAATTTCAATTGGGTTAAATAATTTTTTTAATAAGAATTTGTTTTTTTTTCTAAGATGCTAAATTAAAAGAGGAAGAAGAAGTTAAAAATGATATTGGGATGAGTGTAAACATTTAAGTACGATCTCAATTAATAACAAAAAGTTAAATTAAACAAAATAATAAAATTTAATTTGTTATATTTTGATTTTATTATTAACTTGTTAATAGGCGTTGTTACAATACCATGGGCCAATACCATGGATTATCAATATTACAAGTCCAAAACCATAACTTATTTCACAACTAAAATATTTAACAACAATATGACAAGATTCTTAACTATGGATATTCACCCCCACATTATGGTAGATATTATTAACTTGTAGAAAATAGCCTTTGTTACAATAAAATTGGATTATCAATACCACATGCCTGAAAAACATAAATTATTTCACAATCAAAATATTTTATAGCAATACCACATGCCCAAAAAACATAAATTATTTCACAATCAATATTTTATAACAATATGACAACATTGTTAACCATGGATATTCACCCTCTACCATATTGGATATTAACTTGTAAATCCACTCTGTTAAAATACCATGGGCCAATTGTTGGAAATAATACTAAGAGGGGGGGTGAATCAGTATTATTGAATTCTTTTCAATATATCTTCCAGATTTATACTTTACTTTATTCTTTAGATATTGATCATTAGTTTGTATGTCAGTACCATATAATAATGAGCAAGAACAAGAAAAACAGATAATCACACCAATGAACACCAGATATAAGGTGGAAATCCAATGTGGGTGAAAACCACCAGCTGCAATATGTCTCTATCTTCTTTCAATTAGAAACTTCTTTTACAATGATTTTGTACTAGTGCAATCCTTTACCAGTACCCAGGCTGCAACCTACAGAGAGCTACAACCCTCTCTCGCTTTCCAGTCTCTCCTGGAAGGGAGCTACAACCCCCTTTGCTCTTCTACTTCTTTAAGGACCACGTTTCATGAATTTTCAAACTGGATCCATGAACATCAAATAATCAACAAGTACATATGAATCACCCAATATCCTTTTATAATCAACCAAGGAATCAACCAATAACTTTTCAGAATGTAGTAACCAGAACAACAATACCAGTAATGTAAACCCAAAACTCTTCAGCAATAGATAAAAGGAAGCTAACAAATATTTCAAGAAAAGTCTGCAAGTTCACCAATAGAAACCTGTGAATATCCGCAGTTCTTCTGTGTCTAAACTGCGTAGATCTGCAATTAATTCTTCTACTGCTTTGTGTACCTCTGGACCTACTCATTCTGTTCTACTGCGTACCTCTATGTAGATCTGCACCTGCACTGTCTGTTTGAAAGCATACCCCCACACCTGGTACTTCTGTTTCTCTGCGTACCTCCGCACTATGCCTTCTTCTCAGCTACGTTCCTCGCACCTATGCATTCTGCTGCTCTACGGATCCCCACACCTGCACCTTCTCCTGCACTGCGGACCCCCGCACTCACGCCGTGGATCGCCTGCAAACCTCTTATTAGGGCCAAATTAATTGTCCTCCAGTGTGCCACAAACAGTCAGATCCACAGTTCTGATCATTCGCCCAAGAGATCACAACCTATCAATAGATTCGCCTTCAATTTCACCTTGATTTAGATCTAGCCTTTAGAATCGATTACCCAAAATTTCAGATCTTAAGATATTCAATTTTCATAAGTGTCTAGCCAAGAGATCTCCTTTCCTTTTTATAGGCAAGCCCTTATTCAAACCATGGATCAAAACCATAGAAAAACAATACAAGGGATCCAAAACCTGGGTTTAATATTTTAGATGCCAAAACCACGGACCAAAACCATAAGATCACAAATGACGGGCTAAATACCAAGGGCCAAACATAATAAACCCCATGTGAGCGCGCTTCTCTCCATTGGAATGAGTGAACTGGGGGACTACACCTTCTGAACGGAGCATCTGTGGGTATGACCGCACTTCTTGGTTGGCATACCTGTGGGTCCACACCTTTTGAATGGTGCACCTGCAAACCCCTTGTTTTCCATTATTTTGAGAGCCTGAACAGAATTTTGCCACTTGAGTGAGTTGCCATCAAGTACAAAACCTGAGCCATAACGCCAAACCTGAATCATAATGCCAACACCAATACCATGGCTTATCAATACCACATGCCAAAAAAACATAGCTTATTTCATAGTAAAAATATTTTATTTTAATTTAATTTTACAACATTTTTTTAATTGAATCTAAAAGGGAAAATGTTACAATTTGAGGTATATGTGGAAACCCTCTATCCTCAACTACTATAGATATTCCATAAAATTAATATTATGTTTTTATTAAAATTAGCTTAAGATGGATTATGATTGTCTTTTATCTACTATCTATCTATTATCTATCTATCTATCTATCTATCTATATTATATATATATATTATATTATATAATATTATATATATATATATATATATAAAGAACTGACATCAATCATCAGAGGAGCAAAGCAAAGATTAATTATATAGATTAAATATAATACATAATTTTTTAAAGTTTTTCATTATCTTATTTTCTTTGACATGATTTATCCAAAATATAGGTTTAATATTTTACAACCAATTAAGTTTTTCTAATTTAAATAATTTCTTAAAAACAGTACAATGTGATCAAATTTAAGAGAGAGTTGGGGAGGGGGTGTAAAGAGACTGTGAAAAAGTTGGAGGATAGAGAGAGAGAAATGGAGAGTGAGGTGGGAGAGTGGGAGCGAGAGGAAGGAAGAGAGAGGAGAGAGAGAGAGAGAGCTAGAGTTGGTGTGGGAGAGAGAGGGAGGAAAGAACAAATACATAGAGAGATAGAGGTGGAGAGAGAGAGGAGCGAGAAATGGAGAGATAGTGAGGGAGAGAGGAAAGGAGGGAAGAGAAAGAAGAGGAGAGGATAGAGAAAGGGAGAGAAGGGGAAGGGAGAGATATGGAGACATAGAGATGGAGAAGGACAAGGAGTGGGGTTGATAGTGATAAAGTTGGACAGAATAGAGAGAGAGAGAGAGGGATAATGATTGGGGGGGGGGGGGAGATAGAGGGAGGTAGGAGATAAGGGATAGAGAGGAAGGATGATAGATATGAGGAGAGAGAGATGGAATTGGAGGGGGTAGGAGAAGGAGGGAAAAAGAAAAACATAGAGGGAGAAACATGGAGAAAGAGAGGGGGTGACAAGGGAGTCATGGAGAGAGAGTGAGGGAGAGAGGATAATGGGAGGGAATAGAGAGAAGGATATAGATAGAAAGGGAGATAAGGGGAAGAGAGAGATAGATAGAGAAGGGGAAGAGAGGGAGAGAGAGTGTGTGTATGTTTGGGGTGTGAGATAGAGAGAGGAAATAACAAAGAGAGAAAAATAAAAATATAGATATTATATAGTATTATATAACCAACCTAGATCCATATTAACCCTATAGCTTTCAAGTGCCAAGAGGGATCCAATCTCTCAAGGTCAAAACATTTCCTCATGTTTTGCACTAGAAAAAATAGTTTGCATCTCAAAAGATTGGAACCCCCTCAACACTTGATAGATCTGGGGTTAAGATGGATGTAAGTCAACTAATATGAAATTAAAATAGATTTTATTTGATACTATAGTCTTAACAATTAAAATTTCCCTTTAAATTAATTTCAAATTAGAACTAGATCCAATTATATTCAATGAGTAGATTTTTTAAAAAATACATTAAATATTTTTTAATTTAAAATATATTTTTAAAATTACAAATTATTAGACATACATAGTGAAAAGTTGGCTCACCTATACACCATGTGAGGATGAATAAGTTTTTAAGGAAGGATAACCTTTCAAACAATCTTTAACAACCTTTTAATCCCCTATCACTTGTAAG
The DNA here is from genome assembly GCA_000404065.3 of Pinus taeda. Lineage (NCBI taxonomy): Eukaryota > Viridiplantae > Streptophyta > Pinopsida > Pinales > Pinaceae > Pinus > Pinus taeda. The sequence continues at coordinate 95,054 of APFE030070978.1, read as the reverse complement.
TTTAGATTGCTTGACACAATTAAGATGACTAAGATAAAAAATTGATTGATATTATTCTAGTACTTATTAGGTATTTGTATTTTTGTTCTTAGACTAAATTAGTCATTCATGTTAGTCATTTTTAGTTGTATTACTTATTAGCTAGTCACATATTTTAACCCGTGACTAAATTAGTGATTTATATTAGTCATTTTTAGTTTGTTCACTTAAGATTGCTAGTTTTTGGTAGTATTTCACTTGGAAAAGTTGTGGTGACTAAGTTTTTTAGTCACCTAGTCACTACTTGCTCATTTTCTACTAGTGCTATGTTGTGGAGGAAAGAGATGAATCTACTAAAATATTATGGAAGGACAATCATGGAGGCATGGATTCTGTGGTGGAATTGGGGGCTTGTAAGGGTACCTTGAAGGCCTATAATGGTAGTGGAACTCCGAGAAGACACAAGACTAGTGGTTGGAAGTTGTCGAGCTTGGTACCTTGGATGTGTGATGCATAGAAAGGTACCTGGAAGGCCTATGAGGATAAGAGAATCCTAAAATCCATCGGACCACTAGTTGGAGGTTGTTGAAGTTGGTACCTTAGTTGGTAGTTGTTGGTATTGGGTATGTACTAGGTTTCTGGGAAACCTAATTTTGATGCGCATGGAGTCAAAGCCCCAGCTTGGTTGATTCGTTGTTGAAAGAAATGAATAGTGTTGTCTATGACTGGGTGGAACGTCAAAAGTGTGCAGCTAGGTACACCATTTAAAGATAAGAAATTGTCTTTAATATTGTATTTTATTTGCCACTAGAATATTTATTTATATAAATTTCTTTATTCTTATGAAATGAATTTACATATTAACTAGATTAATTATGTTACGACATGTATGTGATTTTGTTGTGAATTGAGCATGCATTTAGATATGTAATATAGTATATTGGTAATTCTTAGAAAAGGAAAAAAAAATGTTGATCACATGTTGATTAGGGTTATCTAGTACAAAAAATTGGCATCAAGTGATCTAGGATATTTTACTTCATTGATTTGTTCAAAATTTCATGTAAAAAAGGGCATGAAAACTACATGTTCTTACACTATAAACAAGAGAGAAATCAAAGGAAACCATAAAGACAAGGAACACACAAGACATGATAACATAGTTTGTCTAATGTGGACTATGTCTTTGAGCCTTGATCGAAGTGGGGAGGACTCTTCATTCATAAAAAAAAAATCAAATGAATGCATGAAAAAATTACACCTTATACCTCCAAATCATGGGATGGCCTGAAAATGGGATGCTCGGATCAAAAAACCATTTGTAAAATTAGCTTCCTAGAGAAAAATGATGAAATGTGAGTATAAACATGATCCCTTCATGTCACGGTCAAGTTTGGGTTTCCCGAGAATATTTTAGGTTCCTCACAAGATTATCTTCTGAGGATGAGTGAAAAATTGGCTACTCAAATGAAGAAACAGATGATGACACCGTGATCCTTGCGAAAAAGTAGTTTAGATGAGTATAAATTTGGTACCTTTTCGACACTGTCAAAATGTGACCCCTAGAGAATCTCTTAGATTCCTCATGATTATATTGCAAGAATATTTTTCAGAATCTAGAAGAATACTTTGTGAAATATTTTGCCTCTAAAAATGTGCTTGCTCAGGACCCCTCGATGTGGTTCCATCAACCTTTGTCATGGTTCCTCCATCCCCTTCTCCTCTTTGTTTGCCTTTGAATGTGCATAAACAAGTTTAGATATATTAATGTGGAAACGCATATTAAAGATTGGTCGACGCATCATTGTTATACCATCGGTCCTGCTGGATGTTGTGGGTTCCAATTCCTGAACTCCATTCATGTTATGTTTTATGGTAGTCCATAACACATATTCAAACCATCCATCAAATTTCAACATTCACTATTTAATATAAACCCATCAATTTTCCAAACGTTATCCCCAATATGAAACTTCCGATTGGATGTTTAATATTATAACCATTTCTTTTCTTTTATATGGTTTCACATTAACCATATTCGTTGACTATATTAATGTTGTTTCCCATTCAATCATATTCAATTATTTTATTATGAACCATTTATATATATATATATATATATATATAATATATATATATATATATATATATAATAATATATATATATCTTATATATATAATGTTAATATTTATATGTTTTATATGGTTTTTAATTATTTAATTTTGTTTATATGGGTATTTTCTAATGTATATATATTTTCATTTATGTAGGGTTAGGAGGCCAATGTCGGAGTGTCACATGTCATTAACCAATTGGCTAATCAGCCACCACATAAGTCTAGTGGGTCTCGCTTTCTTCTATAAATTGTTGTTGGCATTATGATACATGTGTTGTCCTTGATGGCAACTCACTCAGATGAGTGATCACAGTGCAACATGTCAATAGCAAAGAATTACAGATTAGAGTACAAAGAATGAAGAAAGAGAGGTATATGCAGGTTCACCATGACCAAGCTACGTATACACGTAGGTTCACTAAACACAATTAGCGTATACATACACATGCACATTCACTGAAGGAAAAGCATGTATATCTTCGGAAAACAAAGTTTTTGGTCCAAGGTATTTGACCCAAGGTAATTGGTCAAAGGTACTTGGTCCAAGGTATTGGTCATAAGTAGTTTTGGTCCATGATATTGAGAAAGCCCTAAACCTAGATAAGGAGGAGAAGATCATTAGGCTAGGGTGTGCAAGCACTCTGAATATCTTATGATGTGTTCGATCATATATGCAGGTTAATGAGCTTCTGATGGTTTGCTTGATCTGATCTGAGGAGGCACCTATATGGCTGATAAAGGTTGATGGACCGGGGTCATAAAGGCTGAAAAGTATTCTCATTATGTGGTTTGATCTTGAACAGTCTAGATCTGAATATTGACACATGTTTCATTCTGTAAATGTGATGGTCTGGGCATGAATGAAGTATGTAATAGTTGTGATGTCTTTAAGTTAGAATTTATAGATATGTACGAAGGTTCGCTTTAGTAAAAGATCATATGCACGCTGGTTCAACATATCAAAGTAGTGTATACATCATAAATGGGAATTTGCAAATCTGTATGTTGGTTCCCTTCGGTAAAAGTGCATATACACATTGTTTCGACACATGGAAGTAGTGTGTACTTTATGAAGCTTGATGTTTAAATTTTTAGTAGTCTCTATTTGTTGTTGCAGAGTTTTGGGTTATGTATTCTGGTAATAGTGTTCCGAATGATCAGATTGATTGATTGTGATTTGCTTTAGTGATGGTGGGTTGTGAGTGATTGATTGATTCAGAAAGTGATTATTGAGTTTCAGTGTTTGGTTGATGCAGATGTATTTGATGGTTGTATTACAGTTATGATTTTATGAGTTTCAATGTTGTTGATGGGTCTAGTATGAAAATTCGATGAAACAAGACCTTCATGTGTATTGTTGTGTACCAGGAGCATCTAGTCTGAAAATTTATGAAACGTGGTCCCTGGAGGAAGATAGAAGGTCATAACGTTCTATAGGTCAGTGCCTACATACTAGTACAAGAAATAGGGGGTTGTAGCTCCCTTCCAGTAGTAGCTGGAGAACGAGAGAAGGTTGTAGCCTTCTGCAAGTGGGTGCCTACATACTGGTATGAGTCTACACCAGTACAAGATTGTAAATAGATTTTCTTATTATTAAAAGGAGACAGAGACAACAACAGCAGGTGGTATTTTACCCACATTGGGTTTCCACCTTATATCTTGGTTTTCATGTGTGTTTCTTATGTATGATGGTTTATTCTACTTTTACTGCATTGTCTAATAAATCCCTCATATACTAGTTAAAGCTCAATCCATGATAAATTGTCTAAATCAAAAGTTCTCTGCATTACGCTAGTTGCTTTAAGTATAGTCGCATGTACATGCTAGTTCACATAACTGAAATAGCATATATAGATCTGTTTAGGAAATAAAATTATTCATCTAATAATACTGATTCACCCCACCCCCCCCCCCCCCCCTCTCAGTATTATTTCCAACAATTGGTATCAGAGCAGGTCCTTCAGAAGAAGCTTGATCACTTGAAGGGAGATCCTTCATCATAAGTAATCAAGAAAGTGTGGTATCCATCAGACCACCAATATTTGATTGGAGCAATTTTTTTTATTGGAAAATAAGAACCACATCCTATCTACAATCACTTGGAACAGATGTCTGGGAAATAGTGGAAGGAGGATATACATTTCCAACAACAATTCCTACAGATGCGGCAGGTAAAAAGCAATATGAAACCAATGCTAGAGCTTTCAATACTTTATTGGGAAGTCTGTCATAATTAGATTTTTTCAAAGTCAAGCAGCTCAAATCAGCCAAAGAAATATGGGACAAAATCATTTTGATCTACGAAGGAGACTCTCAAGTAAAACATGCTAAACTTCAAACTCTCAGAATTTAGTATGAAACTCTTAAGATGAATAGTGATGAAAGTATAGCTACTTACTTCTTACTTATAGATGAGGTTGTTAATTGTATGAATAATTTCGGGGAAGAAATAAAGGAAGTTACCTTAGTTGAGAAATTTTTGAGATCCTTGTCTGCTAAATTTGAATCAAAAGTGTCTACATAGAAGCAAAACAGGATCTGCAGACTATCACTATGACACAGCTTCACAGAATCTTAACTGCCTTTGAGATGAGAAAAGGAGGACCAACAAATATGAGAGAAGCTGTGTTTAAAGCTTCAGCAAAAGGAAAGGAAGAACACAATGAATTAGGACATATTTCAGAAGAAGAAGATGAGGTAAACTTTGTCAAGAAGCTTCAACAGGGTTTCGGAAGATTTAGAGGTAAGATACCCTTCAAATGCTTTGCCTTTGGTAGAGTCATCCATTATGCTGCCATATGTCCTCATAAAGATAAATATGAAAAAGGGAAGAAATATGCAAAATGGAATAGAAAACAAGTTGTAAATAAAAAGAGTTACTATACTCATGAAGATAACGATGGTTTATCAAATAGTGATGAAGATGAAAATAGTAATGACTATAGAATTTTAATGGCTTATGACGATGATAATTTTTGGGATTCTTTAGAAGAGGATGACCTTCATGAAGAAATCTCTAAACTCAAAATCTGTTTAGAAAAAAAGAATATGATTATAGATACCTTGACATACCAACTTGCTAAAAACGAAAAACACAATGAAAAACTAGAATGTGAAATTGTGGGTCTAAGAAAGGATCTTTAGAAAATGAAATCTCTCAATATTAGATTTGCTAAAGGATTAGAAACCTTAAATGAAATGATCAAAGTGCAGCGTTCTCCTCTGATAAAGGTAGGTCCTGGATATACTGAAGAAGCGTCTCAATTATAGAAGTCGTCAACCTCCACTAAAACCTATCTTGATGCAACAAAGACCAGTGAATAGTATGACAATCATCAGTAAAGGCATAAAGTAGATCACCAGGTAAATAAAAATCAATTTACTCCAAGGGTGAATAGAATCCACAACCAACCTCAAGTAAATCATACTCAATTTTCTCCAAAGATGAATATCAATAAAAACTACAATCGCTAGGTCAATGGATTCGATAATCGCAGGAACTTCTTTAATTGGGAATGTTTTTCATGTCATAATTTTGGACACAAAGTTTCTCAATGTGTTTCTTACAAAACCATCATGACTAGAGAAGCACGAAATCAAAGGAATGTAACAGGCGTCAAGAAAAGTTCTTACAATAACGTTTCCCTTCTTGAAAATCAAATAGAATGTTCAATCCGTAACAACTTTGGTCATGAAGATTCTGAATGCAGGAGAAAATTTTGGCAAACATCTCAAAAGGAGAAAACTCCATTAAACCCCAAGATATGGAGAAGGAAATACTCTCAACAAAAAGATGTGGTATAGCCTTGTATGCAGAAGGACAAGAAAATCAGTGGTATATGACAATGGATGCTCAAAACACATGACAAGTGACAAAGAAAAACTTCACTCATATATTGCCTTAGAAAAAGAAAAAAATGTCTCATTTGAAAATGACACTCCTACTGTCATAAAAGGTAAAGGCTCTGTTTTCTTGAAAGAAAAGGTTAAAATGGAAATGTTATGTATGTAGACAGTTAAAAGCATAACCTATTGAGTGTTAGTCAAATGTGTGATCAAGGAAATGAAGTGGTGTTTCGATCAAATATATGTGTTGTTCATGAGCTTGATACAGGAAAGACAGTCATCAAAGGTACAAGAACTCGAAACAACTTATGCATACTCAAGGGAGGACAACAACAATGTTATCTAAGAAAAAATGATGAACACTGGCTGTGGCATAGAAGATTGGGACATCTAAGCTTTTCTCAAATAAGAATAGCATGTAGATTCAAGGCTGTTCATGATCCTCCAAATATCAACATCCCTGAAAATACAATATGAAAACCATGTCAATTCGGTAAGCAAACTAGAGCTACTTCATTGAAAAAGAAGGGTCAGCTAGTAAGCCTCTTGAAATTGTCCATATTGATTTATGTGGACCATCAGGGAAAAGGTCACCTCATGGAGAAGAATACTTTATTTTGTTCAGTGATGATTTTTCCATAATGTGTTGGATAGGTCTTATAAAGCATAAAGATGAAGCATTTGAAAAGTTCCAAGCCTTAAAAGCCTTGGATGAAAATGAATCAGATTGAAAAATCAAATGTCTCAGATCTAATCGAGGAGGGAAATTTACCTTGGATGAATTATTTGACTTTTGTGAACAACATGGAATAAAAAGGAAATTCTCCACCGCAAGGACTCCTCGACAAAATGGAGTGGTAGAAAGAATGAACATAACTATTCAAAAAATGGCTTAAGCTATGCTAGATGAATCTAGAACTCCTGCAACCTTCTGGGGTGAAGCTGCATTCGACATCGTAACTATTCTCAACCAAGCAAATGTTCGGGTTAAAAGCACTCAAACTCCACATGAACTTTGGTATGGTAAGACTCCTACTGTAAAATACTTTAAAGTTTTTCGAAGCAAATGTTATGTCAAAAGGATTGATGAAAAACTTGGTAAGTTTGAGCCTAGAGCAGATGAAGGTATTATTCTTGGTTATTCTTCCCAAAGTAAAGGATATAAATGGTATAATAAAAGACTTGGGAGAATTGTTGAAAATATTGATGTTGTAGTTGATGAAGCATGCAAAAATCCAAAATAGATAAAGGCAGAAGATTATGACAATGAAGAATATGGGGATTATTTTCCCACATCAAATCACAATGCTATCGGAGAAGAAACCAATGAAGCACCAGAAGAAAATATAACTGTAGAAGAAAAGACTCCATCCAGGTATGTTCAGAAAAATCATCCAAAAACTCAAATTTTAGGGGAAAAAGAGGCCAGTGTACAGACAAGAAGAACTTTTATATAAACCTCAAGCTACCTATCATTACTATCCTCCACCGAACCTCAAAATGTAAATGAAGCATGCAAACATGAATGTTGGGTCAAGGCCATGAATGAAGAACTTGAGCAAATTGAAAATAATAATACTTGGGAATTAGTTCCTAGATCTCATAATAAAAATATTATAGGAACCAAATGGATGTTCAAAAGCAAGCTGAATGAAAATGGGGAAGTCATTAGGAACAAGACCAAACTTGTTTGTAAAGGGTATTCTCAACAAGAAGGTATAGATTTTGAAGAAACTTTTGCACCTGTTGCTAGACTTGAAGCCATAAGGATGTTTCTTGCTCTTTCTAGCTTTCACAAATTCAAAGTACACTAAATGGATGTAAAATCCGCTTTCCTTAATGGAGATTTAGAAGAAGAAGTTTATACTAAACAACCAAAAGGATTCATTCTTGGAAATGATGCAAAATTTGTATGCCGACTCAAAAAGGCTCTCTACGGTCTGAAACAGGCTCCAAGGGCCTAGTATTACCGCCTTCACAAATATCTACACCAACAAGGTTTTACAAAAGGTTCAACAGATAGCAATCTATATACAAAGATTGAAACTGATAAATTGCTAATTCTTTTTGTTTATGTTGATGATATCATTTTTGGTAGCAATGAAGAATCCATGATTCAGAATTTTGCTTCAATAATGCAGCAAGAATTTGAAATGTCCTTGCTTGGTGAACTTACCTATTTTCTTGGTCTACAAGTTCAACAAAATAAAGATGGTATTTTTCTTTCACAAACCAAATATCTCAAACAGATCTTGAAAAGGTACGGCATGGAATATTCTAAACTTGTATGTACCCCAATAGTAATAGGATGCAGTCTCAGCTGAAATGATGAATCAGAAGCAGTACATCAACCAACTTACAGATCCATGATTGGCAGTTTGCTTTATCTAACAGGTAACTGACCTGAAATCATGCATGCAATAGGAATATTTGGAAGATTCCAAGCAAATCCAAAGGAATCACACCTACAAGCAGTCACAAGAATTTTTAAATATCTTTAAGGAACTTAGAACTTTGGTTTATGGTATCCTAGAGACATAAATCTCACTCTTCATGCATATATAGATGCAGATTGGGCAGGAAGTGTTGATGATAGAAAAAGCACTAGTGTTGGTGCATTCTATATGGGTTCTAGGTTAGTGTCTTGGTTCAGCAAGAAACACAGTTCAGTTGCTTTATCTACAGCTGAAGCACAACATGTGGTTGTTGTATCTTGTTGCACACAACTACTTTGGATGATGCAAACCTTGCAATACATTCGGATCACATGTACTCCACCCATCTCCATTCTATGTGATAATGCTAGTGTCATAAGTATTTCAAAGAATCTATTCATGCACTCCAAGACCAAGCACATACCCGTCAAATACCATTTTCTACATGAACAAGTGCTTGAACAAAAGCTCAAATTGGAGTATGTTCCCTCCAAAGAAAAGGTTGTTGATATATTCACTAAACCACTGTCCAGAGAGACATTTGAATATCTCAAACAAAAGCTAGGAGTAGTCGTTGCATCATCCTGCTGTTAAATCCAATTTTTCAGAGAAAGGTTATTATATGTGTGTTTCATGGAGTATAGTCACGTACACACGTGGGTTTATGTGGTTGAAGGAGCGTATATGTGTTTCAGACAAGAAAAATAGTGGGCCATGCTCTAATATGGGTAGCACAGGTTCAAGGGGAGCATTAGCCTTCACGTAAATTTAGCATTGTTGGCATTATGGTTGATGAATCCAGCTATGGCTTCAGATATTTATACCATTTGTTGCTTAAGTCATGTAAAAGTATAGGGTGTGATATGTATTCTCATACATTTGAATGAGTCCTCCTAGAAAGATGATGTAATATTTATTGTTTCTTTCATGTATAAACAATTGGTATATCCCCACTTGGTTGGGTGGATGAGTCAAATTTGGTATATCCCCACTTGGTTGGGAGATGGATGTATGTATGAGTCATTAGTGCTAGGAAGGTCATCCTCACATAATTGAGGTATAGAATCCTGTTATTCTTTTAGAGAATATTTTTTTACAGACTCTACTTGTTCTTGGGAAGAGCATGGATGGTTTCAGTGCATCTCAGCATGTACAAAAGGGGAGCTCAATCAGAGAATTCAGCATGTACTCAGGGGGAGCATGACCAACATAATGTATGTCAAAGGGAGAAATTATCTTGGTCCGCCCTTTGCCCTTGATGTCAAAGGGGGAGAGTGACTTGGTGTTGTTGTTGCCATTAATTCCAAAGGGGGTGATTGTTGGCATTATGATACAGGTGTTCTTGATGGCAACTGACTCAGATGAAAGATCACAGTGTAGCATGTTAACAACAAAGAATTAGAGATCAGACTAGAAAGAATGAAGAAAGAGAGGTATATGCAGGTTCACCTTGACCAAGCTGCGTATACATGCAAGTTCACTGAACAAAAGTATCGTATACGTACACACGCACTTTCACATAAGGAAAAGCACATATATCTTGGAAAAGCAAAAGTTCTTGGTGCAAGGTATTTGACCCAAGGTAATTGGTCTGAGTTATTTGGTCCAAGGTATTAATCCTAATTAGTTTTGGTCCACGGTATTAAGAAAGGCCTAAAACTATATAAGGAAGAGAATATTACTAGGCCATGGTGTGCAAGTACTTTGAATATCTTATGAGGTGTTGATCATATATGCAGGTTAATGAGCTTTTGATTGTTTACTTGATCTGATATAAGGAGGCACCTATATGGCTGATAAAGGTTCATGGACCAGGATCATAAAGGCTTAAAAGTATTCTCATTATGTGGTTTGATCTTGAACAGTCTAGATCTGAATACTAACCAATGTTTTGTTCTGTAAATTTGATGATCTGGGTATGACTGAAGTCTGGAATAGCTGTGATGTCTTTAAGTTAGCATTTACAGATATGTACGTAGGTTCACTTTAGTAAAAGAGTGTATGCACACTGGTTCAACATATCAAAGTAGCGTATACATCATAGATTGGAATTTGTAGATCTGTACGCTGGTTCCCTTCAGTAAGAGTGTGTATACACACTAGTTTGACAAATGGAAGTAGCGTATACCTTATGAAGCTTGATGTTTAAAGTTTTAGTAGTCCCTGCTTGCTGTTGCAGAGTTCTGGGTTCTGTATTCTCGTAACAGTGTTCTGAATGATCAGACTGATTCATTGTGATTTTCTTAAGTGATGGTGGGTTGTTAGTGATTGATTGATTTAGTTATGGTTGATTCAGAAAGTGATGATTGAGTTTCAGTGTATTTGATGGTTGTATTATAGTTATGATTTTCTGAGTTTTAATGTTGTTGATGGGTCTAGTATGAAAATTGAATGAAACGAGGCCTTCATGTCTATTGTCGAGTACTAGGAGTATCCAGTCTAAAAATTTATGAAACGCGGTCCCTGGAGGAGGAAAGAAGCTCATAACATTCTATAGGTTGGTGCCTACATACTAGTAAACATATCGACTAGTACAAGAGCTAGGGGGTTGTAGCTCCCTTCCAGTAGTAGCTAGAGAATGAGAGAAGGTTGTAGCCTTCTGCATGTTGGTACCTGCGTAGTGGTATGAGTCTGCACCAGTACAAGATTGTAAATAGATTTTCTTATTATTAAAAAGAGACAGAGACAATAATAGCAGGTTGTTTTTTATCCACATTGGGTTTCCAATTTATATCTTGGTGTTCATGTGTGTTGCTTATGTGTGATTCTTTATTCTCCTTTTATTGAACTGTCTAATAAATCTATCATATATTGGTTAAAGCTCAATCCATGATAAATTTTCTAAATCATAAGTTCTCTGCATATATGCTACTTGCTTTAAGTACAGTCATGTGTACATGCTAGTTCACTTAGCTCAAGTAGTGTACATAAATCTAATTGGAAAATAAAATTATTGATATGATAATACTGATTCACACCCCCTCTTAGTATTATTTCCAACAATTGCAAACTTCTAATGATAATATGTTGGTTATATGAACTTTGATTGAGGTATTATTTGTGTTGTTCGGTTCACAATGATGAACACTACAACCTGTTGTCATTATTATTGATATTTGAGAAATTTGGAAATTAAAAATTTAGGGATCCTTCTGGATCATTCCTCCCCACTATGGAGATTTTGGTCCTCCAAAAGCATAAACACAATATGTAATTTGTTGTACTCCCTCATCTGCACTTTAAGTGCCCCAACATGCCACATTTCCTTCACCTTTGTACTTTAGAGCCATAAGTGATGAACCAACACTTGTATTCTAGGCAACCCTGTAGTTTAAATTGAAAAATGCATGTTCTTTTACAAGAGCAAGAAAAGACCTGAACAAATCCCATAGTTTCCTAGAGTTTATAACACAATCACGGTAAAGTTTACTTTAGAATCATAACAGAAAACAATACCCAAGCTATCAACTTAAAGGCAAAAAATATCATCATCCTTCTTTCATAAGTGATGGAAAACACTTCACCACTTTTACAAACAACTGCAACATGTGATTTACAAAAATTTTCCACACTAAGAAAATGTTTTGATGTCACCATATTTCACCCAACAAGGTGAATGGGTCTTCTTCCCATCCCTAATTCTTTTGTTGAACAACTTCACTAGTTGGTTCTCTTGTAGATGCTATCTTTTCATGGAGTTCCCAACATGCAGCTCTCTAATCTCCACTCTTATTACAGTGACTGTAATAGTTCTTCCTCCTCCAAAATTTCCCGGCCTTCTTTAAATGAATTTTTGTAGTGCGTCTTTGATAATGAGAACTTGTCTTAGTTATTACCATGGAATCCTCACCATAATTATAATTTTGTGATGTGCTCTCTACCTTCGTGGTTGATCATTCATTGGTTGTCTTGAAGCATTCTCGAACCTAAGTCCTTTCTGACATAACCAAGTCCTATATAGCTAGGTAATTCCTCCACTTTGATAGGGTTCACAATGACATGGCCATTGATGTTGATCCCTTTTCATTGATATCTCGTTGCTTTCATCAATTTTAAATCAATTCCTGTAGTATATTTCTCAAAAGTAGTGAAATCATCATCATAAAGAGAACATGAAATTGAAGAATCACTTTTTACCTTAGGTGTCAAACTTGAAGTGGGTGATGATTTCTTGTCATGCTATAACTTTTCCATGACCTCCTCCTTGGCTTGTAATTGATGTTACAAAGTGTGTTTCTCCGCCTTTCCTTCTTGTATGAGTCTCGCAATTTAAACATTCTCTTCTTGAATGTTTGGGTTTATGTACTCAAATTATTGGAGCCATGTAGTCTTTGGTGCTCTTATCATATTTGACACAACATCTGGTGCAATCTTCATTTCATTACCTGAACCATAACCCAACTCAATAGGTCCACCTGCAATCCCAAGAGCTGTGATTTTCATCTCATCATCTGTATCATATTCTTTGCCTTGTTCTATGGTAGTGACTGTCTTCTACTTCTCTTTTCTACCATTTCTCTTTTCCTTCAATTCTAGATGTAGTTTCCAGTATTTTTCCTCATCATTCCCTTATTTCTCACAAGGAGTACAGGAGGCCTTTGCTTCATTTTTCTCTATTGTCATTTCCTTCTTTGCATAGTTTCCTTGTTCATAATCCCCCTGCTTTCAAGGTGAATGGATTTCTCACTACCTATATCAAGAGTAGTGCATTCAAATAACAAAAAAGAATGTTGGAGATAATCATGTAAAGAACCAATATACTTCATCAAAGTATCAAGTGAATATAAAGGAATGCCCAATTTTAAATCTTGTTTCCTAAATTCCTTTATGAAGCTTTTCACATCTCGTCCTTTGCCTTTGTTTCAAATGTTTTCATTCTATCATGGTTTTCTATCAATATGCTAACAGATAAAACTGTCATTTAAAAGTAGAAACCAATTCAGAGGAGGAAGAAAGGAGTTTACCCACATGGTTACTTGATTTATGAAGTTTAATTTGTCTCCATGTGAGAGTGATGCCTCCTAGTAGAAGAGATGGTAACTAGATCTTGGTATCATCTTTTTCAATCTATGGAATTCGAAGATACAATTCAATATGTCTTATCAAGTTATTTAGATTTTATGCATTGGATTTTTTGTTCAGCACTGGAAAATAAAATTTTACATCCAACTTAAAAAAAAAGTAATTTTATGTACAAATCTACTATTATAACGATGAGAAGATGAAGAACAAGTGGAGGATTCACTATCAAAGGGAGATAGAGGTTCAAGAGGCTCTCCTCCTTCTCCTTGATTAACTAAAGCATGATTTTCTGCTAGTTCTTTCTTCTTCTCCTTCTTTGCCACTATCTAGCTTTGTGAAAATATTTCTCTTCCTCAAGATGAGCATCAAGATCTTTTGTTTTCCTTCTTCATGTTGCATGCCTAGCTTCTGGATCAAATGGCTTAAGTTTGCCTTCACCCTTTTGGAGCTTATTCATGGTTATCATCCACACTCACAACTCACATTATCCGAAGACCTCCAATGATACCAAACTTGATCTGAGAACTTTTACTTCATTTATGTATTCAGAATTGCATGTAAAAAGATCATGAAAACCACATGTGCATACACTTTAAAGAAGATAGAAATCAAAGATGACCATAAAGACAAGGAACATGCAAAACTTGATAATGGAGTTCGTCTAATGTGGAATGTGTCTCTAGGCCTTGTGCAAAGTGGGGAGGCCTCTTCATTCATCAATAGTGAATTCAAATGAATACATGGAAAAAATACACCTCATACCTCCATATCTAGGGATGTCCGGAAAAACGGATGCTTAGATAAGAAAACCATTTGCACCATCAGTTTCTTTGGAAACATTTGTGAAATTTGGGCATAAACACCAACCCTTCTATTATGGTCAAGTTCGGGCTCCGTGGAAATATCTTAGGTTCCTCACAAGATTCTCTTTTGAGGCTAGATGAAAAAGCAGCTACTCAAATGAATAAATGGACTGGGCCATTGCGACGCTTGTGAAAAAATGTTTCAAATAAGTATAAACTTGGAACCATTCTCACATTGTCAAAATATGGTCCCCAGGGAATATTTTAAATTCCTTGAGATTTTACTTTAAGAATATTCTTTATAATCTAGAATATTAACCCGAGAATATTTTGTGAAATATTTGATATAATATTTTGCCTCAAAAAATGAGCCTACACAAAACCCCCTCGGCCTAGTTCCATCAACCTCTATTGTCATTCCTCTGTCCTTCCTTGGCCTTTGTTGGCCTCCGAATGAGCATAGACAAGTTTAAATATATTAAGGTGGGCATACATATCAAAGGTTGCTCTGTTGGTGTACTGGCTAGTGCATTGTTGTTAGACCAACGATCCTTCTAGGATTGTGGATTCTAATCCCCATGGAACTGCATTTCTATTTGTATTTATGTTAATACATAACACATACTCAAAACTTCTATCACATTTCAACATTCACTTTATTTGTTTTATATGGTTTTTAGTTTTATTCTTTTTAAAGATTATATGAGTATTTTTTAATATATATTTTTTTCTTTTTCTTAGAGTTAGGAGGCCAATGTTGGAGTGCCACATGTCATTAGCCAATTTACAAATCAATTGCCACATACACCTAGTGGGTCCCACTTCCTTTTGTAACTTGCAAACTTCTGATGATAATATGTTGGTAATACAGATTTTGAATGAGGTGTTGTTTGCATTGTCGGGTTCGTAATGATGAACACTACAACCTCGTATCATTCTTGTTGAGATCTAGGAACAATGGAAACTAGGCCTTTAGGGATCCTCCTATATCATCAAAAGAGGTAGGAATGAGCTAGTAGTAGTCGAGCTATGTTACACTTTATACTCAATGTAAAGATGAAAAGTTGTATTTTATATTTTTTTGTAAAATATTAAGTAAATAAAATATATGCAATTTCAATGCTTATTTGTCTATATATTGTGAAAGAACTTTAATTTAAACGGAAAGTTCTTTATGGATATGGGATGGCATCTCTCATTATTGTATTCGAACCATAATATCAATCCCAATATTTCCGGGCATCTCGTCAAAAATATTATTTATTTCTATGTTTATGTTTAGAATGTTCATATTAGAAGATGGATGTATTTCATATCGATTTATACCAACCCATGGTTCACAACATTAGATATGCTAATTACTATAAAAAACAACGTGTTTTTTCTAGAATGACAAGCCTTATATAATTCTTTTAAATTGTTTTTCCCTTTAAGCCAAATCTCTAGTTATTGTGACTATTAATTTAAAGATATAAACATTGGATAACCAAATAGAATTCAATTCCATGGAATGGGCATTCAATATATAACATTGATAAACTTGGACATCCAAAATTACAATTATTAAAGTGTCTATTATTTAATTTATAAATGATAATGAAGGTTTGAAGTGAGTAGGATTCAAATTAATTTTTTTTAAAGTTGTTTATTGCGAGTGTCAGAACCATAATTTATATAGAATTATTTGGTCATCATTGACCTACAATGCCATCTTTGGCTATGATACCCTCTATGGTTTAAATTTTCTCCACATGAAATGATTTGCATTTTCTACTCACACATACACATTTCTTTCAAAGAACATGTAGGTTCCCATGTTGTTATTTAAGGAAATGCATAGTTACATATTCAAAAGGAAAAACGTAATAAACATGTACTAATGGCATACTCCTGACTTGGGTTAATGACATTCCTCCACATATGCAACCCTAGTTCTTGTTACCAATTAAGTTAACCAACGTTTAATGATGTAAGTTTGAGTTAAATGTTGGAAAAAGGAAATTTCACTTATCTTTCTATCACCCTCATGCTAGAGCATTTTCTTGATATATTTTACCTTGTATTTTTATGACTAGCCTCTTTTATAGAAACCCATATTTGTAGGAGAGATTATATTCTTGCGAATTTGGACCTAAATCCTTATTGGTTTTCCCATTTATGCATGATACAAAGTGCTAAAGTGGAGTAGAAACAACAAATGGTTCATGGTGGAAGAATCTAGACTTCAACAATGATGATGTTGATAGTAGATTAGGTACATCCTTGGAACTATTTTTTACATTTTGATTATAATATATGAATATCTCTCTTCTCCACACCTCCCATCCCTCACTTCCCCCATCCTCAATTATGGTGCAATTTATTTGATTCTTGATTGTTAATTTTATGATTTCAATAAGAATAAAGAACCATATGTCATTTAATCTCAATGATTTACAAGTTCTTGTCATATTGGAATTGATGTAATGCTTTAGATGGTTTGAGGAAGTTGTTTTTCATTTTGTGTGCAACTTCTAGGATAATATTGGAGCATTCTAGACTCTGTTTAGACAAATTGTGATAGATTACATGAGTGGATAATTGAGTACTCATGGGTAATTTCCTTCATCATTTCTTTTATCTTGGTCATAATAACTTAGTCTAGAAAGTTGAGAAGTGTTTCTTCTATCCTCTTTATCAATGACCTAACTCTATTCATTGGGAATTATTCCCTACAACCAAGATCATTTCATCAACCCCAATACATGTTTTATTAGAATTACCGTAAAAAGCATAATAGAATACATCCATCTTAATTCTAGACATATCATGCATGAAGAGGAATCAAGTTCATTCATAGAGAATTGACACTAGAAAGATAAGGTCTGCGAAAGTGTGAATTACATACAAACTTTATTCCAATAGAATAGTTCATTACCATAGATCTTATAATATTTTGAAATCTTAGATTGTGCAAATTTTTTCCATAGTTTCCATATTAAACATTACTAGTTTATCAATTTAATTTATGAAATAACTAAAAAAAAAAAAAATTGAAAGAAATGAGAAAAAGAACAAAAGATTCACACAAATGAAGAAAAAAAGTTATCCTCAAAAACCTAATACAAAATATAACCTTAATAGAAGGTGAGTCATATGCTTTCCTATATATTCTTTCGTTATGGAAATGAAAATATAGAGAAAGAGACTCTCAATATGGAGTTGTCTTTGATAATATGGTCTAAATGGTTGTTATAGAATTTTTTCCACCTTTTCTATACTCTCAAATCCCACACATAGGTGGTATGCTCAAATATGGAACATGTACACTACTAAAAAAATGGATCTTGTCTCTTCCAATTAGTATAATATTTAACATAGCTAGATTGGCATCTAGAGTAAGGGATTTTACATCGTTAACCATCAACTAGTGATATGGTTTTGGTTATTCTAGAATATTCTTAGAAGCCTACATATGGCTAGCCAGACATGTGTGGGTAATGGGACCTAATGTGGCATCGATTGATATTATGGTCGTCAACAAGGTGAGTCAACTTGTACGAAACATTACCATATAGGAGCTATGACTAATGTGATTTTTACATCGTTGAAAATGTTTGTGTATAGAATAGTGACAAATTGTTACATGTTTTACTTAAAATATTTTGACCCCACAAAAATATTCTTTTATATATAGAGATAACCTAAAAAATTTTAAGATATACCTTAACCCCACACGAAGACATGTTGTGAATGAGAAGGGAGAAGGATGATGCGCTAGTTTGAAACCCTGAAGGAGCAAGGTTAGGGTGTGTACAACAATGGTACTAGAGACACTCTCACTGCACCACCTCCCTCTGCTGCATCGACATCCTCACCGTCACGGTCTACTGGGCATCCATCCCCATTTTTCTATCACCTGGCTCCACTACGTGTCTCCCACTAGCTTTGAGTTTGACTATAGTATGTCGGATATGAACGAAGAGATGGTCAACTATACCGCAGATGCTAACCCCTATGAGTCCATTTCAACAATCCCTAGAAATTCACTGGAATTTTCGGTTTCTAGGCCTCTAGGAACGACATTTCCATTGCAGTCGGGTTTGTCATTCACCTGTTCCGATCCTGGCGCTTCCGCTCACAACATCCCATTCGTCAATCTCTTTATTGATTCACTGAGTCTTGACTACCCTCCCCTCTCTCTGGATACCCTCAATCTTCTCGCTACTTACATTCCTCCATTCCCTTCATTTGATTCTATGCCGCCAGAATTTTCTCATCTGACACCCTCCTCTGCTATCCCTATAGTGGTAGGGTTGGCCTCTACTCTTGACTTCATTCCACTTTCATCTGATCCTCCACATATCCTGCACTCCTCGACCAGTCCCAGACTCTGTATCTCGTCATCCGGTTCTTTTGACATCCTAGTAGTGAATCACCAAACCGGCATACCTCAATCTCAACAAGACACTCAGGTCACATGGAACCCTCTGCTCCACATTCCGGCAAAGATAATAAGTTGAAGTATGTCAAAGCCTTTGGTAAGAATCTCGACCTCTATTTTGGTGAAGGTGTGCAAATGGGGGAGGTTGTGGACACTACTAATAAGGTCTTGGTTGGAAGAGTCCAAGGGAGAGCGTAGTCTACTGCCCGTTTATGCCTTTGGGTCATGCAAATATGGGTGCATATTCTCACAAAACTATTGATTATAACCACTATGGCATGGGGTTGGTTTACACTAAGATTTCGGAGGGAGGGTTACACCATTTGGGTCCTTTCGTACTATTGGCACATTGATATGGCCCCTATACTGCTCAAGTGATGGAGCCCATTATTTGACCCTGAGCGAGAATAGATGGGTGTAGTACAGCTTTGGGTCACGCTACATTGTCTCCTCTTCATTTTTAGTCGGAGGATATTTTTCTCACATTGGGAATGCGCTTGGTACATTCCTTAACTATGACAAGTCTTATGAAACATTTGGCAACAAATGCATGGCTTGTATACTGGTGTATTTGGATATCAGAGAGGGATTGGAGGAACATATTACATTGCATTGGAAAAGATTCACCTGCATCCAACTTCTAGATTATGAAGGAATGTCTTTCAAATGTAGAAGGTGTCACAAGGTTGGTAATATTTATAAATAATGCCCGTTGGTTACCTCCGATGCTACTCCCTCCAAAGCTTCATCTGATGCGGCTCTTGATGCACCTCCATCTACCAAAGGTCACACTTGTCGGCCACAGGGACTAAAGACAACCTCTCACAGGGCTCCCTCCCCACCTATGATGAGATCCTGGGTTGTTGCTGCAACCGCTCGCTCATCAGGTACTCCTCCTCTTTTTTTCTTTTCGCCTTCTTTTATTTCATCTTGTTTTATACATCACTTTCATGTTGCATATGCATCCATCCCATGCATTTCATTATCCCACATTTCCTTCCTTGTGGAACTCCACACTCCATCAATCTCCATCACTCCACCCTCTATCCCTGGTTTGGATTCTCTTCCTGTTCGATAACCCTTGGCCACCTCCAAACACTCTCACTCATACAACCTCCACTCTTGGGTGCCTCACCCCCATGAACAAGTTGGGATCGAGTTGATCTCACCACCCAATTCCACCAAGATCTCCAGTGGTAGGCATTCCTATATCCCCAAAGATATCATCCAGGCAGGGGTGGATGTGGCTATTGGCCAAAAATATACACTCAACAGGGTTCTCAGAGCATTGAACACCCTCCCCCATTCTCAATCATGAAATGGCTCTCCTTTAATTGTAGAGGGTTGGCTAGCCCTCAGAATATTATTAGACTTTGAGCCCATCGAAATCGTATACCTGCAAGAAACCATCGATAGGGCTGGCCAGATTATCTTTGTCATGCAATTTCTTGAAGCTGAGTTGGATCATCCATGCACATGATGTCATTAGAAGATTTGCAGCCATTGCAATGGGTATCAATCCTCGCTCTATGAATATTATTTCTACTTGGAGGGGAGTTAGTTTTATTGTCATGGATATTTACTCCTTAGAATTAGGGATGTATTTCATAATCATCAATGTATATGCTCCTTGTCTCAACAAAGCTGGATTCTAGAATCATCTTCTTAATTTATCCCTTGTCAATACAGATAACCTCATCCTGGGTGGGGACTTGAATGTTTCTATCATATTTGGGGAAGCTTGGGGAAGCAATGCACATCTAGGCACCCTATCAGACATCATGGCCCAACTTCTAGAGCAATACCAATTGATTAATATCCCCGTGAACAAGTTACAACTCACTTGGCGCAACTGAGGAACGGGAGCCACTACCCTAGCTAGGAGATTTGATCAATTTCTAATCATGGAACATCTGGTTCATGCTATGAAAAACTATTGACAATGGATGGGATCTGGTGAAATCTCCGATCACTCTCCTATCTACCTTGAACTGGTTGGTCCCTTTCCAATGCCTAGGGCCCCTTTTAAATTTAACTCTACTTGGCTGAGGCACCCTGAATACACCAAAATGGTCATTGATTACTGGTAAGCACACCCTCTTACATAGGGGAGATCCATATCAGAAGGGCTCTACCATAACCTTTTCGAGATAAAGAGTTTATTTATTAAATGGGACAAGGATAAGAGAGATCAGGATAATCAGACCCTTAGGAACATTGAAGATATGTTGGTTGAACTACTGGATGAGAAAGGCAGAGGATTCACATCTGAAGAAGCTAAAACTAATCTCAGTGACCTTGAGACTCAAAGATCCAAGATTCTCAAAGATCGTGAGCAAACTTGGCACCCTAGGAGTCCGGCTATATAGTTAAAGGTGGCGATGATAATACCAAATTTTTTCATAATTATGTGAATGGGAGAAGGGCCAGCAACACCATTAGGAAAACTCCCACTCAAGAGGGATAATTTTCTTCCTCCTTTCATTGTCCGACTCACTTCGGCAATTCACATTTCCAACAGCTGTTCAAGGCCCCCCTTGGTGCTTCTATTGCAGAAATCGTTCAAATTGCGAGGTTTTTCCCTCGCTATGTTGACCAAGAGGATTTTGAATAACTTATCAAACCCGTCAATACAGGGGAACTAGAGAGCACACTTAAATGGTTCAAAAACGATAAGACCCCGGGTTCGGATGGATGGTCTATTGAATTTTATACTACCTTCTTTGACACTATCAGGCAGGATCTCGATGCAGGTAATTTGGATGCATGTATGAGGCAATCAACTCCACCTTCATTGCACTCATTCCTAAAGTGGACTCCCCTACACTTCCAATGATTTTATACCTATTTCCCTCTGCAATTTCCTCTACAATATTATTGCTAAGATTATTTCCAATCATCTTAAGCCCATTTTATCTAATCACATCTTCTGTGAGAAATTTGCATTCTTGCATAATCATCAAATCTATGAAGCTGTTGGAACTACTTAGGAGGCCCTCCACTCAATTAATATGAATTAGATTAAAGGAGCCATCCTCAAGATCGATCTATCCAAGGCTTTTGATTGGGTTAGCTAGCTATACATAAGAATGCTCCTCATTAATTTAGGCTTCCCCTTATCCTTCATTAACTAGATCATGTGCTACATTACCACTATATCCTTCAGTGTACTCATCAATGGTTCAGCCTCCAACTTTTTTCATGTTGAGCATGGACTCATACAAGGATTCCCTTTATCGCCTCTCCTTTTTCTCCTAGTAATGGAAGTACTAAGTCCACTAATATTAGAGGTTAGAAGGTCAGGGCGATTACAAGGTCTCAAGATAAATGATCAATGTACTATTACCCATCTCCTATTTGTTGGCCATGTGCTCATTCTCCTCAATGGCAGTATTCAAGATTCCTTTGTTTTCCATGATATTTTGATTCCCTTTTCAGATGCTATAGGTATGGAATCAAACCAGATGAAATCCACTATTACCTTCTCATCTTTCTCTCCATAGGAAATGTAGATTGCTACACAGAAATTTCCATTCCAAAGACTACAACTAGAAGATGGGCTCAAATATCTTGGTTTTCAAATCAAACCCCACTATTACAAAATCGTGGATTGGATTTGGTTTGTGACCAAGGTTCAAAAGAGATTACATGACTGGAAGCATAGGTTCTTATCAAGAGCAAGTCAATTAGTCCTCATCTAATTGGTCCTAGAGGCAACTCTCGTGTATTGGATGTCTTTGGCTTGGATCCCCAAAGGAATTCTTTCATAGATACAAAAAACCTGCTACAGATTCCTTTGGAATGGACACAAGGAAGGTAAATATTTTTCTTGGGTGGGATGGAGCCCCATTGCACTCCCAAATAAGTGGGGTGGTTGGGGTTTAAAAGACCTTCCATCATTCAGTCATGCACTAACTTCCAAGATGGGATGGCTTATTCTTACCTCACATATTCTATGAACCCAAGTCGGGCACTACAAATACATATGGCCCTTACATATTATGGGTTGGATTCAGCTCCCTGCATAGCAAAGAACAGGCATTTCTTCGATCTGGCGAGCTATCCTACATTCATTTCCCACCATTAGGAATAGTCTTGTATGGTGCATTAGATATGCACATTCAGTGCATATAGGCATGGATCCCTAGACAGGTAGTGGTAACATGTATTGCCTTCTCCCCGACCTTATTCTTTTCCTTAATCGCAATGAAATACACAGGCTTGCTAATATTGCTGATATGGAGAACACTACCATATTTTCTCAATCATGAAAATCGGCTAAGATATTAGACATCCCTGAACAATGGCACCAGGGATGGGAATATTATATAACCACACTGATAGAATCCCATGTTCGCATCAAGGAGAGTAATTATGAACTCATTTGGGCACATGGTGGACATGGTGCATACACACCCAAAGAAGGATATCCCATCATTTATGCCATCCACATGCCACCTGTGCTTATAGATTAGTGGAGGACATTATGGAAGCTTAAAGCTCCTCCTCCCATAAGACTGTTAATGTGGAATATCTTAACGAATGAAACACCTACTCAAATAAACCTGATGAAAATATCCTTTCATGGCCCCTCCTGATGCATGTTATGTCTTCAGGCTGAGGAAACAAATGACCATCGCTTTATCCATTGCCCCAATGTGATCGATATATGGTCATAGTTTCGTACTTCTTTATCCATTACTATCAGATGGCTCGAAAATACCACTATGGAGGCTTGGAATCACTCGAGGGAGGGGATCACGAACCAAAAACATCATTGTCTCCCCCTGATCATCTGCTGGACCATTTGGTAGAATAGGAATGGAATCATCTTCAGAGACACAACTGTCCACTAGCCATTTTCCATTTCCCGAATCATCAGTACTTATCATGAAATTCTAGACAATGACTCTACACCATCTGTATGGGTTGTGACTATGGAAGTCATTAACCAAATATTTCATGGGCATATTTTGATTGTGTTGCACAAGCACAAGGGTGTGGAGGGGTATTCTATTGCACCAATATGAAAATCATGTTTTTCGCATCCAAATGGGTTTGGGGATTGAAACTAATAACTTTTCCGAACTGATCGCCCTTAGACAATTGCTCCACTTTGCACTTACACATGATTGCAGACATTTACAGATATTTGGGGACTCAAAACTCATCATTAACTGGCTCAACAACACATTTGTATATCATATGCACTCACTCTGAAATATTTTGGATGAAGTTATGTTATTAAAATCACAATTTGAATATATTTCTCGTCAACATATTTACAGGGAGCGAAATCAAGCTTCTGACCAACTATCCAAGGCAGCCATGGTCTAGCTCAAGGGGATTTGGCTTATAAAGGAGCAATAGGGACTCGAACATTTTCAATACTATCATCGGCCTTACATAGATTAGTTATATCAGCAGGCCGATAGGACGTAATTTTGTAGTATATATCAACACCTTTTATCAGCTTTTGGTTTATATATTATGTAGATATTATTTACATGAATAGTCATAGTATACCCTGTATGGGTAATTTTTGTACAAACATATTTTTGATGGCTACAGCCCAACTTATAGCATGTGCCATCCATGCATCTACAACATGTAATTTTCTCAATGAATAGAAAATTGTGATTTTTACCACAGAAAAAGGTTAAAAAATTTTAAACCCCACATATCAAAATTAAGGACTATCAGTATAATAAGTCCTTCAAACAAATTTATTTGATTTTTTCATCTAAAAATAATCAAATTAATGAAACTTTTCTAAACATAAAAAAAATTAAAATTAAAAATTACTCCAAAACTTTAATCCGTTTCTTGACATATTAAATATAAAATTATAATCCATCTATATTTAACTATATGATTTTTTTTAATCCAAAATTACTACTCCACCTATCCTTACCACTGCTCATCAGTAGATAGGGCTTCCTAACATCTCTTATAAAAAATTGGAGGTACAACCAGTACCAACTTAAACTTATAATAATAATTGAAGTATTTACGACTCCCTAACATTTCTTATAAAAAATTGGAGGTACAACTAATACCAACTTATAGTAATAATTGAAGTATTTAAAGACATTCTTATTGTTGCCAACATTTCCTTTCCTCATTAAGAGGGGCATGAATTACCTTTGTACAATGACGCACATGCTTGCTAAATGAATTTTATGCTACTTTAGTTATTTTATACCAATTTTGGCATCATGTTTCCCGAAATTTCCATATTTTAATTCTCCTAGCTCCTTAGAAAAGGAGTTATCACGAATATAACGTCGTTTAACCATTCAAAGGAAACTATTATAAAAATGACCTCATTCCACTAACGCGAAAGAAAGGGTTTTCAAATATGAAGCCTTGAAATTGAAAACTATTCTCTGAAGGCCAGTTATAAAAAAAAATTCTGAGTAGCTTTCCATGGGCCTTTTATAATGAAAATCCAATCAGATATACAAATGTGGTCCTTTTAATAACCAAAGATTATCCAAACCACTTTTTCTTATATGGTCATGTTGTCCTTTCATAATAAAGATAGAGAAAGTATTTTATATTATCACTTGTTCCTATCTCTGCATACTTTAACGGTTCCTACATACTATGGATGGTAAGGTCCTCCATCCATTCATCCTAAAATCTTCATATCTTCACGCACTAAGTGCTAGCCATTCAAATTCATGAGTGGCCACCCTTTTTTTTATTTTTATAAATAATTTTATACTATGATCTATGATCTTTAATTAAGGGTTTAAAAATTAAGTGTGTTTTTGAAATAAATATCTAATTTATATCATCTTTCATATTATTTTATAAATTTTAAAAGTTTCATATTATCCCATAAATCTTTAAAGTTCGATAAATTATATACAAAATCGATGTCCTCCATCCATTCATCCTAAAGTCTTCATATCTTCACGCACTAAGTGCCAGCCATTCAAATTCATGAGTGGCCATCTTTTTTTCTATTTTTATAAATAATTTTATAATATGATATATCATCTTTAATTAAGGGTTTAAAGATCTATGCTACTTTAGTTATTTTATACCAATTTTGGCATCATGTTTTCCGAAATTTCCGTATTTTAATTCTCCTAGCTCCTTAGAAAAGGAGTTATCACGAATATAATGTCGTTTAACCATTCAAAGGAAACTATTATAAAAATGACCTCATTCCACTAACGCGAAAGAAAGGGTTTTC
Source organism: Pinus taeda (assembly GCA_000404065.3). Classification (NCBI taxonomy): domain Eukaryota; kingdom Viridiplantae; phylum Streptophyta; class Pinopsida; order Pinales; family Pinaceae; genus Pinus; species Pinus taeda. The sequence continues at coordinate 69,222 of APFE030070978.1, read as the reverse complement.
AAATATGAAGCCTTGAAATTGAAACTATTCTCTGAAGTCCAGTTATAAAAAACATTTCCGAGTAGCTATCCATGGGCCTTTTATAATGAAAATCCAATCAGATATACAAATGTGGTCCTTTTAATAACCAAAGATTATCCAAACCACTTTTTCTTATATGGTCATGTTGTCCTTTCATAATAAAGATAGAGAAAGTATTTTATATTATCTCTTGTTCCTATCTCTGCATACTTTTACTGTTCCTACATACTATGGATGGTAAGGTCCTCCATCCATTCATCCTAAAATCTTCATATCTTCACGCACTAAGTGCCAGCCATTCAAATTCATGAGTGGCCACCCTTTTTTCCATTTTTATAAATAATTTTATACTATGATCTATCATCTTTAATTAAGGGTTTAAAAATTAGGTGTGTTTTTAAAATAAATATCTAATTTATATCATTTTTCATATTATTTTATAAATTTTAAAAGTTTCATATTATCCCATAAGATAATATTATAATTAAGAGGGGCATGAATTACCTTTGTACAATGACTCACATGCTTGCTAAATGAATTTTATGCTACTTTAGTTATTTTATACCAATTTTGGCATCATGTTTTCCGAAATTTCTGTATTTTAATTCTCCTAGCTCCTTAGAAAAGGAGTTATCACGAATATAACGTCGTTTAACCATTCAAAGGAAACTATTATAAAAATGACCTCATTCCACTAACGTGAAAGAAAGGGTTTTCAAATATGAAGCCTTGAAATTGAAAGCTATTCTCTGAAGGCCAGTTATAAAAAACATTTCGGAGTAGCTTTCCATGGGCCTTTTATAATGAAAATCCAATCAGATATACAAATGTGGTCCTTTTAATAACCAAAGATTATCCAAACCACTTTTTCTTATATGATCATGTTGTCCTTTCATAATAAAGATAGAGAAAGTATTTTACAATATCACTTGTTCCTATCTTTGCATACTTTTACTGTTCCTACATACTATGGATGGTAAGGTCCTACAAGTTGGAAATTATTAATTCCTACTTGTCTATGGTTATAATTCTCCATTTGAGGAGTTTGTTCCTACATTATAGGGATTTAGTTTCTCCTATATTAGTGTGTGGTTGAGAGAATCTCTCAACCACACTAGTGTACATCCAATATAGAATTCCTATCTTGAGACTATTGATTGTATAAATATGTGTGTAATTCATTCATTTATTAATTAATAGAATATATTGATTGAGCTAATTTTATCTTGGTATCAGAGCCTCTGAGGGCCTGGCCCGTCTTGGGCTTGGCCCTCCTGGGCTAAAGGAAAATAAAGGGTTTAGTATTTGTTTGTACATCATCCGCTATCTGAGACTTGTGGTGATTAGTTTTTCATAGGCCGAAGTGGAGCAGCAAAGGTCAAGATCGAGTGGGTTGTGGCAATCAATTTTTCGTGGAATGAAGTAGAGCAGCGGAAGCGCCCAGCATTGCAGAGAGGAGGTTGAGGGCCCGCCAGGATGGGGAATACCATTGCAAGACTGCAAACAGGCACGGCGCAGGAGACTCGAATCTGAGCTGAGCAACGTCGCTGTGACATGCAGGGGTGTGGCCTGTGTGTGGCCCCGTCTCCTAGCTAACACTAACACGATTTTTATTATTGCTGTCGCCTCAGCTGTGAGTTTCTGATGCACAGAACAGCCCCCGGTTCTCATTGTCTTGGATCCCTTGCACAGAATTGTTGACAGTTCCTGTGCAGCTTCGTCGGTAGCATTTTGCCTCGGCCTCCTGATGGGAAGCTTCGGTATGTTGAGGGCGAAACCCGTATTGTCTGCGTCTCAGAGGTGCCAAATCATGCCCGATCAAGAAATTTCAATTCTTTTTGTTTTGAAGCTGCGTGCCAAGTGGCTATCTTCCCTTCTGGTTTTGGTGTCAATAATTGTAAGAATTTTGGCAATGGAATTCACATCATATCTTCCTTTTATAATATTTGGCACTTATGCGAGTTGGCTATATCTACGGTTCCTCCAAAGGAAACCAAAAACAAATCTGAAGGGTGATCCAACTGATGAGTTGCTTTCTGGACATTTTTTTTTCCTGAATTTATGGGACCTATTGTGGATGCAATTGCAGCTTTCGGTTCCGAGATTAGAACGGAAGCGATTTTTCGTTCTTATTTGATTGCAGGAAGACCTGAATTGGAATACGAAATTCTTGAATTACGAAGAATTCCTTAATCTCTGTCAGTATACAATCAAGGGGTATCTGCATTCGAGTTTGAGGATAAATTGCAGCAATTTGAGAAAATCTGCTGTGGAGGATATCAAATTTCTAGTGAAGAAGAAAGGCATGTGTTTTTTGCAAGAGGGCCGAGATCTGGTGGCTGCGTGGTTGCGTGGTGGCCGGACTGAGTTTCGGAAAGTCAGTGTTCCAGCTCATAGATATGCGCCTCTAAAGAAAATGTGGATGGAAATTTATACTCCTGTTTATGAGCAGATGAAGATTGACATTTGGATGAATTTGAAGACCCGTAAAGTTGAATTCAAGTCACGGTTTGACACTCCAGAAATTGGTAACCTCCAAAAATGCACTGATTTTGTCCACGCTTTTATGCTTGGTTTTGATGTACCTGATGCCATTGCACTTTTGAGGTTGGATGATCTGTAAGTTGAGACAAAGAAGGTTTTTTCTGTAAGATCTCTTTTTGATTTGTTTTTGTCCAGCCACATTTTTGAACCATTTATGGCACTGAGGAATGAAGAGGGCAGTTTAGCATTAATAACGGTTTGGATAAAATGGGGACACACTTATCTCCATCCCCAGTTTTATTTGCGGTAGTTCAACCAGTAATTATGGCAATACCAGTTGTCTTTTATTTGATTCTCATAAGTCCAATATCTTTTAAGCATCTGTTGCGTCGCTTCCCTGCTTTTGTAGCGATTTCTGTCTTTGAAATAGTGGCATTTATTTGCTATCTAAAGAGCCTGGAGACTTTGCTAGTTTCCTATGCAATTGCGGCAAAACATAGCAATGTGCTACTCTCAGTTATCGTTGGAGAAAGTATTGCAAGGAGAAGTATTATAGCGTGAAGTGTCTCCCTGAGTGTGTGACCTGTGTGGTCGCCATGAAAGGAGTTGTCATCGTATTAGATACCGCAGAGAAGAGTACTGGCAGTGGAGGGAAGAAGAAGGGACCGCTCAGCTTAGAATTTACAATCTTGGCAACACTTCACCTGTTTCGGTGCCGGATCTTGTAAACATACTCCAGAGACTGCTGAAGGTTAATGCTAAGAAAAATGTTATCACCATGCCCAGTAATGGGGATGTGCCCTACACCCATGCTAGTGTCAGTCTTTCGCACACAGAGCTCGTTTGCCAGCCTAGTACGGACCTCCAGACTGGCCTGAAGAAGTATTATGGTGTTCCCGGAAGGATCTTAAAATCTTCCAGCATCCTGTTGATAACTGCATCTAGGATGCCATGATTGATTGTGCGTGGACTGTAACGTTCATAGGTGTCCGGAAGATTTTGTTGAAATGTTCCTTTGATTTTTGTAACAGGGTGGGTTCTCTCATCCATGTGGCTGTAGCTTTGTGGTTATGTTCTATCTCTGTCGAAGAGTGGAAACACCCACTTCAACCTTTGGCCTCTCCCGCTGTACCATTACAGATTCGTGCATTGTCGATGAACCTGTCTTATTTCATTTATGACTTCAGTTGTTGCCTATTTGATTCTTCTATCAGTGTTTCCAATTGCATTCATCATTTAGTTAGCATATTGGGCCTCGGAGTTGGCGTTGTCTATGCAACAACAAAGTTCTAAATTCTGGTGCATTGCAAGCCGAGGAGAAGACCGATGGAGGGTGAAGTCGTGCAGTGGTCTGCGTATTGGACGGGGTTGAATTGGCTCTCGTTTTTCGCCGTGGCAGCTTGGCGCCAGGTGTGTGGCGTGAAGACTGTGGATCAGGCTGTGGATCATACTTGGGTTTATGTTTTTTGTTGGTGAAGTATTTTTTTTGGAATTTAAATTGGCATACATATTGAGATTCACGACCTCAATATGAAGTTATTTTGTTAGAATTCGCGGCTCTAACAAATGACAGGTTTACAGAAGTTCCAAGAATTTATTTGACAAAAATGCCCAAGATGTGAACAGTGAACAGATGAGATAAAGGAGCAGCAACAATAGTTATTATGGTGGACAACAAAGTAGATTTTTTTTTAGTGTGGTTTGTGGGATAGACTCCCTAACATATTATTGTAATAGTCATTGTATGTACTAAAAACTTCAAATGTTGAATGTAAGCCTTGCTAAGGCATTTGAAAGTTCGTGGTGATCTCAAAACCACTTTGTAGTGGTTTGTGGTCAGCCTGAAACCATCTATAGAGCCTTAGTGGCTATAGGAGTTGCCCGATAGTGGCAAACTGAGATCCTTGATCAGCTCAGTGGTAGCCGATCGGATCTGCCCGGTGGTGGCGAATTGAGATCCTTGATCAGCTCGGTGGTAGCAGATCGGATCTGCCCGGTGGTGGCGAATTGAGATCCTTGATCAACTCGTGGTGCAGATTGGATCTGCCCGGTGGTGGCGAATGGATCCTTGATCAGCTCGGTGGTAGCAGATCGGACTGCCGGCGTGGTGGCGAATTGAGATCCTTGATCAGCTCGGTGTAGCAGATCGGATCTGCCCGGTGGTGGCGAGTGTACACAGGAGCTTTATGCTCGTAGGAGCAGGTGGGCTGCAGTAACACCTCGCTCGGACTCAGATGATTTTCTCTTAGTAGAAGGGGATTAGCGTTTTTCGCGCTAACAACAATGCCAGGAAGGCCAACTGGCGCATCTGTTAGGCCATTAATCGTGCCAATGTCACGGGTTTATCATTCAGGATCGCACCAATTCACCTTCAAGTGGATCTGCAGGAGAGGCAAATCGGATCAATTTAGCTGTATTGGAAACGCCAAATTTGCAGATTGTGGATCTGTCCGAGGGTGGCAGATTGTGTCTTTGGAGGTTTTGTACATGCAATTCGCCTGATGGTGGTGGATTCGACTATCATGACAAGTAGTCATTAAGGGGGGGAGTTGGAAATTATTAATTCCTACTTGTCTATGGTTATAATTCTCCATTTGAGGAGTTTGTTCCTACATTATAGGGATTTAGTTTCTCCTAGATTAGTGTGTGGTTGAGAGAATCTCTCAACCACACTAGTGTACGTCCAAGATAGAATTCCTATCTTGAGACTATTGATTGTATAAATATGTGTGTAATTCATTCATTTATTAATTAATAGAATATATTGATTGAGCTAATTTTATTTGTTTTCCGAAATTTCCGTATTTTAATTCTCCTAGCTCCTTAGAAAAGGAGTTATCACGAATATAACGTCGTTTAACCATTCAAAGGAAACTATTATAAAAATGACCTCATTCCACTAAAGCGAAAGAAAGGGTTTTCAAATTTGAAGCCTTGAAATTGAAAACTATTCTCTGAAGGCCAGTTATAAAAACATTTCCGAGTAGCTTTCCATGGGCCTTTTATAATGAAAATCCAATCAGATATACAAATGTGGTCCTTTTAATAACCAAAGATTATCCAAACCACTTTTTCTTATATGGTCATGTTGTCCTTTCATAATAAAGATAGAGAAAGTATTTTATATTATCACTTGTTCCTATCTCTGCATACTTTTACTATTCCTACATACTATGGATGGTAAGGTCCTTCATCCATTCATCCTAAAATCTTCATATCTTCACGCACTAAGTGTCAGCCATTCAAATTCAAATTCATGAGTGGCCACCCTTTTTTCTATTTTTATAAATAATTTTATAATATGATCTATGATCTTTAATTAAGGGTTTAAAAATTAAGTGTGTTTTTAAGATAAATATCTAATTTATATCATTTTTCATATTATTTTATATATTTTAAAAGTTTCATGTTATCCCATAAATCTTTAAAGTTCGATAAATTATATACAAAATTGATGTCCTTCATCCATTCATCCTAAAATCTTCATATCTTCACGCACTAAGTGGCAGCCATTCAAATTCATGAGTCGCCACCCTTTTTTCTATTTTTATAAATAATTTTATACTATGATCTATGATCTTTAATTAAGGGTTTAAAGATCTATGCTACTTTAGTTATTTTATACCAATTTTGGCATCATGTTTTCCGAAATTTACGTATTTTAATTCTCCTAGCTCCTTAGAAAAGGAGTTATCACGAATATAACGTCGTTTAACCATTCAAAGGAAACTATTATAAAAATGACCTCATTCCACTAACGCAAAAGAAAGGGTTTTCAAATATGAAGCCTTGAAATTGAAAACTATTCTCTGAAGGCCAGTTATAAAAAACATTTCTGAGTAGCTTTAAATGGGCCTTTTATAATGAAAATCCAATCAGATATACAAATGTGGTCCTTTTAATAACCAAAGATTATCGAAACCACTTTTTCTCATATGGTCATGTTGTCCTTTCATAATAAAGATAGAGAAAGTATTTTATATTATCACTTGTTCCTATCTCTGCATACTTTTACTGTTCCTACATACTATGGATGGTAAGGTCCTCCATCCATTCATCCTAAAATCTTCATATCTTCACGCACTAAGTGCCCGCCATTCAAATTCATGAGTGGCCACCCTTTTTTCTATTTTTATAAATAATTTTATACTATGATCTATGATCTTTAATTAAGGGTTTCAAAATTAAGTGTGTTTTTAAAATAAATATCTAATTTATATCATTTTTCATATTATTTTATAAATTTTAAAAGTTTCATATTATCCCATAAGATAATATTATAATTAAGAGGGACATGAATTACCTTTGTACAATGACTCACATGCTTGCTAAATGAATTTTATGCTACTTTAGTTATTTTATACCAATTTTGGCATCATGTTTTCCGAAATTCCCGTATTTTAATTCTCCTAGCTCCTTAGAAGAGGAGTTATCACGAATATAATGTCGTTTAACTATTGAAAGGAAACTATTATAAAAATGACCTCATTCCACTAACGCGAAAGAAAGGGTTTTCAAATATGAAGCCTTGAAATTGAAAACTATTCTCTGAAGGCCAGTTACAAAAAACATTTCCGAGTATCTTTCCATGGGCCTTTTATAATGAAAATCCAATCAGATATACAAATGTGGTCCTTTTAATAACCAAAGATTATCCAAACCACTTTTTCTTATATGGTCATGTTCTCCTTTCATAATAAAGATAGAGAAAGTATTTTATATTATCACTTGTTCCTATCTCTGCATACTTTTACTGTTCCTACATACGATGGATGGTAAGGTCCTACAAGTTTGAAATTATTAATTCCTACTTGTCTATGGTTATAATTCTCCATTTGAGGAGTTTGTTCCTACATTATAGGGATTTAGTTTCTCCTAGATTAGTGTGTGGTTGAGAGAATCTCTCAACCACACTAGTGTACGTCCAAGATAGAATTCCTATCTTGAGACTATTGATTGTATAAATATGTGTGTAATTCATTCATTTATTAATTAATAGAATATATTGATTGAGCTAATTTTATCTTGGTATCAGAGCCTCTGAGGGCCTGGCCCCTCCTGGGCTTGGCCCTCCTGGGCTGAAGGAAAATAAAGGGTTTAGTATTTGTTTGTCCATCATCCACTGTCTGAGACTTGTGGTGATTAGTTTTTCATGGGCCGAATTGGAGCAGCAAAGTTCGAGATCGAGTGGGCTGTGGCGATCAATTTTTCGTGCAATGAAGTAGAGCAGCGGAAGCGCCCGGCATTGTAGAGAGGAGGTTGAGGGCCCGCCGGGATGGGGAATACCATTGCAGGACTGCAAACAGGCGCGGCGCAGGAGACTCGAATCCGAGCTGAGCAACGTCGTTGTGACATGCAGGGGTGTGGCCTGTGCGTGGGCCCGTCTCCTGGCTAACACTAACGTGGTTTTTATTATTGTTGTCGCCTCAGCTGTGAGTGTCTAATGCACAGAACAACCCTCGGTTCTCATTGTCTCGGATCCCTTGCACAGAATTGTTGACAGTTCCTGTGCAGCTTCGGCGGCAGCATTTTGCCTCGGCCTCCTAATGGGAAGCTTCGGTATGTTGAGGGCAAAACCCATATTGTCTGCATCTCAGAGGTGCCAAATCATGCCCGATCAAGAAATTTCAATTCTTTTTGTTTTGAAGCTGCGTGCCAAGTGGCTATCTTCCCTTCTGGTTTTGGTGTCAATAATTGTAAGCGTTTTGGCAATGGAATTCACATCATATCTTCCTTTTATAATCTTTGGCACTTATGCGAGTTGGCTATATCTATGGTTCCTCCAAAGGAAACCAGAAACAAATCTGAAGGGTGATCCAACTGATGAGTTGCTTTCTGGACATTTTTTTTTCCTGAATTTATGGGACCTATTGTGGATGCAATTGCAGCTTTCGGTTCCGAGATTAGAACGGAAGCTATTTTTCGTTCTTATTTGATTGCAGGAAGACTTGAATTGGAATACGAAATTCTTGAATTACGAAGAATTCCTTAATCTCTGTCAGTATACAATCAAGGGGTATCTGCATTCGAGTTTGAGGATAAATTGCAGCAATTTGAGAAAAACTGTTGTGGAGGATATCAAATTTCTAGTGAAGAAGAAAGGCATGTGTTTTTTGCAAGAGGGACGAGATCTGGTGGCTGCATGGCTGCGTGGTGGCTCTGTGTCCACCTGAGGAAGATCTGGTGGCCAACCTGAGTTTCGGAAGGTCTCTGTTCCAGCTCATAGATATGCGCCTCTGAAGAAAATGTGGATGGAAATTTATACTCCTGTTTATGAGCAGATGAAGATTGACATTCAGATGAATTTGAAGACCCATAAAGATGAATTGAAGTCACGGTTTGACACTCCAGAAATTGGTAACCTCCAAAAATGCATTGATTTTGTCCACGCTTTTATGCTTGGTTTTGATGTACCTGATGCCATTGCACTTTTGAGGTTGGATGATCTGTATGTTGAGACAAAGAAGGTTTTTTTCTGTAAGATCTCTTTTTGATTGGTTTTTGTCCAGCCACATTTTTGAACCATTTATGGCGTTGAGGAATGAAGAGGGCAGTTTAGCATTAGTAATGGTTTGGATAAAATGGGAACACACTTATCTCCATCCCCAGTTTTATTTGCGGCAGTTCAACCAGTAATTATGGCAATACCAGTTGTCTTTTATTTGATTCTCATAAGTCCAAGATCTTTTAAGCATCTGTTGTTTCGCTTCCCTGCTTTTGTAGCGATTTCTGTCTTTGAAATAGTGGCATTTATTTGCTATCTAAAAAGCCTGGAGACTTTGCTAGTTTCCTATGCAATTGCGGAAAAACATAGCAATGTGCTACTATCAGTTATCATTGGAGAACGTATTGCAAGGAGAAGTATTATAGCGTGAAGTGTGTCCCTGAGTGTGTGAACTGTGTGGTCGCCATGAAAGGATTTGGCGTCGTATTAGATACTACAGAGAAGAGTACTGGCAGTGGAGGGAAGAAGAAGGGACCGCTCAGCTTAGAATTCACAATCTTGGCAACACTTCACCTGTTTCGGTGCCGGATCTTGTAAACATACTCAAGAGACTGCTGAAGGTTAATGCTAAGAAAAATGTTTCACCATGCCCAGTAATGGGGATGTGCCCTACACCCATGCTAATGTCAGTATTGCGCACACAGAGCTCGGCTGCCAGCCTACTACGGACCTCCAGACTGGCCTGAAGAAGTATTATGGTGTTCCTGGAAGGATCTTAAAATCTTCCAGCATCCTGTTGATAACTGCATCTGGGATGCCATGATTGATTGTGCGTGGACTGTAACGTTCATAGGTGTCCGGAAGATTTTGTTGAAACGTTCCTTTGACTTTTGTAACAGGGTGGGTTATCTCATCCATGTGGCTGTAGCTTTGTGGTTATGTTCTATCTCTATTGAAGAGTGGAAACACCCACTTCAACCTTTGGCCTCTCCCGCTGCACCATTACAGATTTGTGCATTGTCGATGAACCTGTCTTATTTCATTTATGACTTCAGTTGTTGCCTATTTGATTCTTCTATCAGTGTTTCCAATTGCATTCATCATTTAGTTAGCATATTGGGCCTCGGAGTTGGTGTTGTCTATGCAACAACAAAGTTCTAAATTCTGGTGCGTTGCAAGCCGAGGAGAAGACCGATGGAGGGTGAAGTCGTCCAGTGGTCTGCGTATTGGACGGGGTTGAATTGGCTCTTGTTTTTCGCCATGGCAGCTTGGCGCTGGGTGTGTGGCCTGAAGACTATGGATCAAGCTGTGGATCATACTTGGGTATATGTTTTTTGTTGGTGAAGTATTTTTTTTGGAATTTAAATTGGCATACATATTGAGATTCGTGACCTCAATATGAAGTTATTTTGTTAGAATTCGCAGCTCTAACAAATGACAGGTTTACGGAAGTTCCAAGAATTTATTTGACAAAAATGCCCAAGATGTGAACGGTGAACAGATGAGATAAAGGAGCAACAACAACAGTTATTATGGTCGACAACAAAGTAGATTTTTTTTTATTGTGGTTTGTGGGATAGACTCCCTAACATATTATTGTAATAGTCATTATATGTACTAAAAACTTCAAATGTTGAACGTAAACCTTGCTAAGGCATTTGAAAGTTCGTGGTGATCTCAAAACCACTTTGTAATGGTTTGTGGTCATCCTGAAACCATCTATAGAGCCTTAGTGGCTACAGGAGTTGCCCGATGGTGGCAAACTGAGATCCTTGATCAGCTCGGTGGTAGCAAATCAGATCTGCCCGGTGGTGGCGAATTGAGATCCTTGATCAGCTCGGGGGTAGCAGATCGGATCTGCCCGGTGGTGGCGAATTGAGATCCTTGATCAGCTCGGTGGTAGCAAATCGGATCTGTCTGGTGGTGGCGAATTGAGATCCTTGATCAGCTCGGTGGTAGCAGATCGGATCTGCCCGGTGGTGGCGAATTGAGATCCTTGATCAGCTCGGTGGTAGCCGATCGGATCTGCCCGTTGGTGGCGAGTGTACACAGGAGCTTTATGCTCGTAGGAGCAGGTGGGCTGCAGTAACACCTGGCTCGGACTCAGATGATTTTCTCTGAGTAGAAGGGGATTGGCGTTTTTCGCGCTAACAACAATGCCAAGAAGGCCAACTGGCGCATCTGTTAGGCCATTAATCGTGCCAATGGCGCGGGTTTATCATTTAGGATCTCGCCAATTCACCTTCAAGTGGATCTGCAGGAGAGGCAGATTGGATCAATTTAGCTGTATTGGAAACGCCAAATTTGCAGATTGTGGATCTGTCCGAGGGCGGCAGATTGAGTCTTTGGAGGTTTTGTACATGCAATTCGCCTTATGGCAGTTGATATGACTATCATGACAAGTAGTCATTAAGGCGGGGAGTTGGAAATTATTAATTCCTACTTGTCTATGGTTATAATTCTCCATTTGAGGAGTTTGTTCCTACATTATAGGGATTTAGTTTCTCCTAGATTAGTGT
>APFE030070978.1:0-49549 GCA_000404065.3 Pinus taeda | reverse complement strand
GTTTCTCTATCAATGGTAATCCTTTCACCATTCTTTTTCTACTTAACAAGTTTAGACCTCCAAAATTGAGATGTCCAAATCTCAAGTGCCACAACCAATTCTCATCCTTTGGCACGCTTTGAAAGGCCTCTTGGGTCACTGCTGCAATTACATTTTTGTTCCTCAAATCTGCCCTGATCCTGAGAGGGAACATCCTGTTCCTTGTCATCTTCACTTCAGCAATGCATCGTTTGCTGGGTGGTATATCCATGATGGTACACACATCATTCACAAAATAAACATTGTAACCTTTTTGAACAAGCTGTCCAATACTCAAGAGGTTACATCTCATTCCGGGGACATAATAAACATCTGCTATGGTTTTCCTTTCTCCTTGCTTTGTAAATATTTTTACCTCCCCTTTTCCCATAACAGACACTTTGCTATCAGTTCCTAGTGTGACCTCTGATTTCATATTTTTATCTAGGGCAGAAAAGAGGGCTATATTTCCTGTCATATGGTTGCTGCAACCTGAGTCTAAAAACCATATGTCTTCACTATTTGTTTCAGCCATGTTACAAGCTAACAACACATTAGTTTGGCTGATGTTCTCTCTAGTAACATTTGCATTTGTCTATTACTCATATCATGCTGCTTCTTCCTACATTCACTGGCATAATGCCCATATTTTTTACAATAATAACATTGGACATTGGATTTTTCATACCTTTGTCCTTGAGCATGATGTTGTCCTCTTTGTTGGCTGCTGCCTTGGCCTTGGTTCTGATCTGAATTGCTGCTTCTTCCTTGAGCATTTGCTGGACTGTTCCTTCCACCTCTGTTCTGGCTTCTGCCTCTTCCTCTCTTGTTTCCTCTGCCTTGACCTCTTCTTCTTCCAAAGGACATCTGGGTCTTGAAGGCTTGCTCTAGAGATGATTTTTCATTCCTACTCAATCTCTACTCATGTGTTATCAGTGATGCATGTAGCTCATCAACTGAAAAGTTTGAGAGATCCTTTGTCTCTTCAATGGTGGTGACAATAGCATCAAACTTTGAGGGTAGGACCCTCAATATTTTCGCCACAATCCTCCCTTCTTCAATGGTTTCTCCATGAGTCCTCATCTGTGTGATCAGACCAATTACATGTGTGAAGAATGAGTCAATGTTGTCTAACTCCTTCATGCACAGATTCTTAAAATCTCTCCTCAGCAATTGTAGTTTTGTTGTCTTCACTTTCTCCATGCCTTGATAGGCTGTCTTGAGGGTTTGCCATGCTTCCTTGGATGTCTTAGCTGCTGCTATCCTTGGAAACGCACTCTGGTCCACTGCTTGATACAGAAATACAAGGGATTTTGTGTCCTTCTTCCTATTGGTCTTTAACAGATCTTTCTCTCCCTGAGTTAATCTATTGAACTCATTTTCATCTGCTAGTTTTTCATAACCATCTTGAACTAATTCCCATAAATCTTGACAGGCAAACAGGGATTTCATAGTTATTACCCAGTAGTCATAGTTCTTCCCATTAAACTGCGGGAGCTGGGTGTTAAACATAACCATACCAGTGCTTGTGCTGGCCATCCTAGCACTCTTTGACTATATTTTTTAAATCATTGATTGTGTATTTTTAAAACAACTGACTGTTGCAACCAAAAGACTCCTCCCTTCAGCTTCTTTGTCACCTTCAAAGAGCCTAAACCTGCTCTGATACCATTGTTGGGGATTTTTCTGGCAAAATCCCAAAAACACAAAAATAAAACATACAGAGGCAATGCTCTGTTTTCTTTACTCCACAGGATCTTTTGTGCATAGGGAAACTTTAAAAAAAAAAAATTACTGAACAGACTACTGTGTGAAAAACAATGATTACAAGGATTTACTGTTTTACCTTTTCACTGCTGTGTGAAACAATTCATGGTTTTTATACAAACCTCCTCTGGTTTTCTTCTTTCACCTCTCGGCCTTCTCCTCTTTACATTACTTACTTCCCCTGGTCTTCATTCGCTGCTGCGAACCAACTCTTAACCTCTCGTGTGCAAAACTAAAACTTAAAGTCAAACTCTCATGCCATTCATATGCAAAATAATAAAACTATTTTTTTTACTTGTTCCGTGAAAATAAAAAACTACATGCGTAAAACAAACAAAAACACTAAATTTAATTATTTCACCTATATCTACGAACGCCATTTAATTCTCAGCATGGCGAAGGTACTTCATAAATTAATTTACTGGTGAAAGACAAAACTTTACGCAATCTCCATTCCCTGCAGAGCGTACCCAGCGTTGACCTCGATCCGACGGCAGAGAATCCAGGGGCAGATCGGACAAATATCGGATGACCATTTTTGACCGACTTTTATCGTCCGATAAGTGTCAGAGGGTGATGTCACCCCTCATCCACGCGTCAGCTCCAAGTTTTATCGAAGCCCCTAAGTACGAAAACCACCTCACCCAAAAAGCGATCCGATATCATTCAGGCCGATTTGAGGTTTACTGCGGTTGTTTTTGCATTGGTATGGCACGGTTGAAATTACAAATTCAACAAATCTGATTTTTCATCTTATATTTACAGTAAACCATACTAAATGATTCTAAAAACCTAACAAATATTTTTAATATAATTATAATTAATGACCACTAAATGAAAGCCAATTATCCCAAAGACCATTCAACCTCCCAACCTAAACCTATATTTTAAAAATATATAGGTTATTATTAAAAATGTTAATTGAAACCGAGGACGGAACCACATGACCTTACGATAATGGATGACTGAATCCGACCACACAGGCACACAATACTTCAAAAAGTATGACGAAATCAGTGATCCTTTAGGGACTGCGTGGATTGGTTGCTCCCCGGAAAATACATGACGTTTGGGAGAATATGTTGTATATTTTGGTGGCTGTCGTAATTTCAAAGGCACATGGACAACGCCTTCCATTTTTCCCAAATTTGCGTGGATATATATTTGATTGGTGGAATAGTGGGTGTGGTAATTTTCACGTGGGCTCCTCACACTTTTTCCAAATTTGGGACAGCATTTTGATCGGAGTATATAACTCCGACCTTTCTTCAAATTGCGATTGCGTTGGTGCACTTTTTCGAATTTGTGTGCCCACCATCTTGATTTTGCATGGCTTGAATTTGATCACATTATGACGTTTCATGCCATTGTCATCGCTTCAGTGTGGAATTTTGGCGTTTACAGATTCGATTGGGAGCCCACACCCTTGGAATTTCGCTCGCTTTAATGTCTACATTGGCACTTACAGATTTATATGGGAGCCCACACTCTTGGCTTTTCCTCATGTTGAGCTGCTATGAAAGCTTAGTAGATGCAGCTTGCCTTCTATATCACTGCACCTCAAGCAACCTGCAAGTCACAACTTCACTTCAGCATCCTTAAGGAAAATAAGTTTTGAGAACATCCGAGAATTTTCTCTCTTAAATGGTCATACCTCTGTTCAAAATGTCTGAGTATGACTTTTGTGTGTTCTTCCAATTCCTGCAATACCATCGCTGGTCGGTCTTAGCACTTTGCTTCAGATCAACTATGCTGCCTGAAGATATCCCCAAAAAACTATAGGAAATAAGTTTGTAGAGTGAATTATCTGAAATTGCCATTGAGATTTTCACGGCGCCTACGGGTGTTGTGTGAAGCCTACAATGTGCAATCCCATGTTGTCAATGAAGTGTTGATGCACAAAAACCCTGCGACTAGTAAAGTACTCGGTTCGAAAGGAGTGTCGGTTTTTGTGATGTTTCCTCTGGATACAGTGAACGCCAATGGAATCTTGAAACGAAAACGTTCCATGAACGCTAGCCTTATGGCGTTGAAAAGCGTAGGAGTGAAAGGCGTAATGGTGGACGTGTGGTGGGGTTTGGTGGAGAAAGATGGTCCTTGTAACTACAATTGGTCTGGATATAAGGAACGAGTCTCTCTTGGCTAACGAGTCTGTCTTGGCTATGAAGTTGTGCCTACTCGAATTCCTTTCACATAGTGAGTACTTTGTCTCGTTTTGTAGTCATTCTTCTATTTGGTTTTGGAATTTGGTCTCTCGGCCAATGGTTTTCGTTTGGTTGTTGTGGATATGGTCCTCTGTCTCTCCTACCATGTGTAAATTGGTTAATTTCTGGTGCCAATGATCTCAGGTGATAGCATGATGGTCTTCCGTGGCTACAAACCAGGTAAATAGTTCCCTCTTTGATTTAGTTTGACCTTCCTCTGGTACAGTCATTGACCAAGCCTATTCCTTTTGTCTCAGGCTTATTCGGTTTGTCGGTGGCTCTGTTCCGCAAGTTCCTTGGTCCAGTCGCACTTTGGTTTGTTATATTTTCGCTCTGCTCATATTCGGCTTTGGTTTCAGGTCTCACTGTACAAGTGTGCTAACTGAACTTTGTTTGGTTTGTGCATGTCTATGGTTCGACCTGGGTATGGGAATTTCTCACAGTTTGGTCTCCAATTGTGGCAACCCTCTGCCGATAGGCTCTGGCTCTTAAAGTCCGTCAATTTTTAGTTAGGGTCTTCGAGTCTCTGTAGGGTTTTTCACTTGCCATCTTATAGTCGTATTCGGTCTGAATCGCTTTCAAAGATGAAGCTTAAGTCTGGTTTCGATTTTTGTTTTGGTTGGCTGTCCCTTTTGTGTTAAAGATGATCCCTATTATCAAACCCTAGGCTAGGGTTTGTCCATCCGGTGGACATTGGCACCGATTTTGGTTTATAAACGAATGTAATATGTATGTGACTTGAACAACAACAATATGAACACAATTTTGTTGATCTCTGTTTGCTTATGAAAATAAAGGGTTCATTTGAAATTACCTTTGTTATGTTTTGTTTCCTCTTGTACTCTGTTTCAATATGATCTCCTTGGTGGTCTCGTTGTGCTTTATTGTTCTGGCTACGATTTCGACTTGCTTGTTCTTCATTCTAGTTATGGTTGTATTTGCATATTCGACAATGTTTTCTGTTCGATGAGGACAAAAGGAAACACGACCTACAATGGTCATTTTTTGTCTGCTAGCACTATATTAACAGTTCTCTGAATGAAAATAAAATAGTACAGTATGTAGGCAATGACACAGATGGACAATTTAGAAAAACGTTTTGTCTCTGTTTATTTCTTGATTGTCAGAGTGTTGAACACTTTCTCTATTTTACCTTGCTACATTTATACATCGTTTGTTTATAGTTAATGGAAACTGTAATTTTTTTTAGTTAAACAAAAATATTATAGTTGTGTAACTTCTAGCTCTCAGTTCGGTTTATATGACAAGATCTTCATTTAGACAATTTTGTCTTTTCCTCTTTAAGTTGATAAAATAATTATTAAACTATTGTTGTTAGTGTCGGACAAATAACAAGCCTAATTGACCAATAACTTTTGACTAACACAACAATTTAAAGTAAACAAAACAAAATCCTATTACATGTCCTAATAAGTTAAACATAAAAGACAATCCAGATGCTAAATCAACTTGCCAACCTGGCAGAGACTTCACCCGGTCATGGTGAGATGGATGCTCCTGCATCAGGCTCCTGGGGAAAAAGAAATCATGGCTCTGGTCCATGAGCTTCTCGACTGAAGAACCCGTCTGTTCAATCTGCCTAGCATCAAGCCACGAACTGCCCTCAATAGGATGGTTCTTGCACTTGACCAGGTATTGCAGATACTCCTTCGACCAAGTTCGTTTAGCCACCTGAGTGTCGAGAATGCTCTCGATCTCGGGAAGTTGAATGTAAAGCATCTACCTCTAACAAGCTTCTCCTCCATCTTGGGTATTTCGTGTGGGTCGTGTGGTTCCATCCTCTTCCTTCTCTTCTGGGTCAGTCGTGTAGGGTAACAGGTCTGCTACATTAAAGATAGGTGAAATTCCTATTCCGGGTGGAAACTGTATCTCGTAGGCATTCGCCGAAAATTTCTGAAGCCTATCTTCTTATACTCCAATTTATTGTGCGTACCCTTAGGGAAGTGTTCTTTGCGCAAATGTGCGAGGACTTCATCCCCCACGTTGAAATGCACTTCCCTTCTCTTCAAATCTACTTGCTGTTTATACTTTAAGGCAGTGTCCTGCAATTTAATTTTTACTTGTTCATGCAAATCTCTCATCATGTTAGCGAAATCTTCTCCATCTATGCTTCGCCTTTCTTGTAGTCCAAGATCCTGAAGTTCATGCACTCTGTGAGGATGCATGCCGTACAAGATCTGAAATGGGCTGAAACATGTGTTGTGCTTAGGCGAGTCATTATAAGCAAACTTTGCTTGTGCAAGTGCTTGATCCCACATCTACAAATTCTCTCCAACCAGGCTTCATAGTAGTTTTCCCAGACTCCTGTTTACAACCTCTGTTTTCCCGTCAGTTTGTGGGTGATAAGCAAAACTGTAACTTAGCTGTGTATCCATTTTCTTCCACAAGGTATGCCAAAAGTGTCCCATGAAATTCACATCCCTGTTTGAAAGGATAGATTTAGGCAATCCATGTAACTTGACAATCTCATTGAAAAACAAGTGGGCCACATGAGTGGCATCACTGGTTTTTCTACAAGGAATAAAATGCGCCATTTTTGAGAATCTATCCACTACTACAATTACCAAGTCGTAATCGCGCTATGTATTAGGTAGACCTAAGATGAAGTCCAAGCTGACTGTGTCCCACGGTCTGCCTGGAACAGGTAACGGTGTATACAATCTCGCGTTTTGACTGTGACCTTTTGCTAACTGGCACACTTTGCATCTAGGCACAAATCATTGTACATCCCTCCGCATATTTGGCCAAAAGTATAAATTACTGAGCTGCTCAAGTGTTTTGTCCATGCCAAAATGCCCAGCAAACCTCCACTATGCTTCTGTCAAGTAATATTCTCCCTCGTCGAGTAGTTAGTTATGCACATTTGTCCTCCCTTAAACAACAAATTCTCCTGTAGATTGTAGTCTAACCAAGGATTGTTATCTCTCACTAAGGGATTCTAACATGCCTCATAGGCCTCCTTAAAATCTGTATCAGTCTGGTATAAGTCTTGTAAGTGCTCAAAACCCAGCATCTGCATAGTTTTTCCTGCAGAAGTAGAGCTTTCCTACTTAGCACATCCACTACCTTGTTCACTTGCCCACTAATATGCTTCAATACGAAGTTGAAACTTTGCAAATACTCCAGCCATTTGGCGCATTTATGGTTAAGCTTGTGTTGTTGCATTACATATTGTAGCGTAGAATTATCTGAGAACAACACAAATTCATTTCCCAATAGATAATGCCTCAAGTGTTTTAATGTATGTATAACTGCATAGAACTCCTTTTCATACGATGAATATTTATGTCAACTTTCATTCAGCGTCTTGCTGAAAAACGCTACGAGCTTATCCTCATGGCTAAGTACAACTCCAATTGCTATCCCGCTAGCATCACAACAAACCTGAAATAACTTCTTCAAATCTGGTAATCTCGGGATCGACCTCTCATTGATCTTTCTCTTTAACAACTGGAAACTTCTCTCTGCTGCCTCTATCGATTGAAAAGGCTGGCTCACCTTTTTAATGGTGTTCAACATAGGTGCACAAATTTTGTTAAAATTCTTTATGAATTTCCTGTAAAAACTCGCTAATCCGTGAAAGCTATGTACCTCAAATAATTGTTTTGGAGATGGCCAATTCACTATCACTACCACCTTCTCCAGATCCATCTTCAGTTCGTTCTCTACTATAAAAAAACCCAAATAAATCAATTCCTTCTACAGAAAGGTACATTTCTTCAAATTTATTAGCAGTTTATTCTGCTGTAATTTTTCTAGCACATTTCGTACGTGTTGAAGGTGTTCTTCCCATGTCCTACTAAAAATACGTATGTAATCTAAGTATACTATCACAAATTTCCTGATGTACTCCTTCACCATCTCATTCATTAACCTCATGAATGTACTGGGCGCATTGCTCAGCCCAAATGGCATGACCAGCCATTCGTACGGCCCCTCGTTCATCTTGAAGGTTGTCTTCCATTCATCCCCTTCTTGTATCCAAATCTGATGGTACCCACTCTTCAAGTCTATTTTAGAGAAATATGCTGCCTCGCTTAAACAATCCATCATATCATCCATTTGTAGCAGTGGAAACCTGTACCGGATGGTGATTTTGTTGATGGACCTTGAGTCGATGCACATCCACCACTCTCCTCCCTTCTTGGGAGCGAGAACCATTGGAACTGCATAAGGGCTTAAGATTTCCCTTATAAATCCCTTGTCCAACAGTTCTTGCCCCTGCTTCCTAATATCTTCATTATCTTTGGGGCTCATTCAGTATGCCACTTTGTTCGGCAAACTCGTTCCGAGTATGAATTCAATATGATGACTTATCCTCCTTTGGGGGGGTAATTTGTCTCGCAATTCATCTATCACAATATCCGTAAATTCCTGCAACATTTGCTAGATTTCTTTAGATAAATCTGATACCTCTGTATGCAACAACATTATCATTGCTTTCTTTACAATTGCGTAACCTATATCACTGTCCTCAACTTGTTTCAGAAACTATTTTCTGCTAATCAACAATGTTCTTGGTTTACTTGTCTCTGCTACCCCTTCTTCATTGATGGGCACAAGCGTATGCTTGATTCCATCCTTAACAAATTAATAACAGTTCGTCAATCCTTCGTGTACCACTTTCCTATCGTATTGCCAAGGCCTTCCTAGCAGTACGTGACATACATCTATCGTCATGATGTCACAAACGACTTTATCCTTATATCTGCCTATTTGAAACTCCACCTCCCACTGTTCCTCCACCAGCAATTGATGGCATTTTTGTAGACATGGAACTCTATGAGGGTTGGGATGTTTCAAGGGCTTCAACTCCAAATTTTCTACCATCTCTGTGGACACTAAATTATCAGTACTATCACTGTCAATAATTAACTTACAACACTTACCCCGTGACTTACAAATTGTTCTAAACAAAGCCTTCAACTGCATCTATTCGGTGACCTCCTTGACTTGTTTTAACAACACCTTGTGCAGCACCAGAGCTTCCCCCGTCTCTGGAGCATTTTCTGCTTATTGGGGAGGTGTTGTTGCTTCCTCTGGTTGTGCCAAATATGCACCCCGCTATCCTTCTTGATCTACTTCTGGACACTCAAATGATTGGTGTCCCCATTTATGACACCTGTAACACTGATAACCAGCCCCTCTACCTCATCCATTTCCTCTGCCTCATTGGGATGACCTACCGCCTCTCAATCTATCACCTTTGTCTGCGAATCTGGAAGCTTTGGAATTCTTGCCTTCCTCAGTGCTACTAGCAGTCTGGCCTCTACCATATGACTGGTCTTTTCCGCTACTGACTTCTCATCCTCTCTGGGCATTCTTCCTTCTGGTAATTTTCTCTTCAGCTTCCATCGCACTGTGATACACTTCCTTAGTGTTTTTCAGAGACAAAATACTGATTTCATCTAAAATATCTGACCTTAACCCATTAACATACCTGGTTGTTCATTCTGCAGTATCATCTATATATTTGGCTCACAAATTCACTCGATAGAACTCCTCCGTGTACTCCCTCACCATCAATCCTTTTTGTTTTAGATTCTACACCTGCCTATGTAGTGCAATCTGATAGTCCTTCAGCAAAAAATTGCCCTTTAACATGGCCACCATCCTAAACCAGGTTTTAATCGGCAACTTGTTCAATATTTTCCTCTCATTCTGGACATTATCCCACCACAGGGCTACGCGTCCCTTCAATTTCATCGCAGTGAACCTAACTTTGTGATCTTTGCTGACTTCCTCGCACTCGAAATACTTATCCATCTCACTGATCCAATCCAATAAAACCTCGATAGATAAACTGCCATCATAGGTCGGGAGTTCTGGATTGGGTTTACTGCTTGCGACTAAAACAGATCTCAACAATCTCACTTTTGGGGTCTCGCCTTCTAGTTCATCTGCTGCTACTTCAGGTTCCTCTTTGCTATCATTGCCTATTTTTGGGTTTCTTCTTCTCCCTACCTCCACTACCTCCAAATGGGCAGCAAGAATTTGAATTTCCTCTCTCAATCCTTCCTTTTCCAACCTTCGAGCACCTCTACCATGACCCCGCCTTCCTCTCTCCATTCCTCCAACTAACATAAACAACTGCTCTGATACCACTCTGATGTGACCCAGCCCACACTTCCACATAGCCTTGGATTTACACCTGTTTCGGGCTTTATGACATGGTGTGTTTGGTTTGTTGTTTTGGCAGTTATAATGCAATATGGATAATAGATATTTTGTTTGGAAACTAGAAGTAATTTAATGCATTATTAAATGCCTACCTACAGTCCTCGGGCCTAGTTCCCTCCATTTAGTATTTGCCCAAAATGCTTTTGCTTCCCGATCATTCGCAATGTCTCCGTGCTACTGTGAAGCTCTGCAAGGGTTTGTTTGTCACACTTGTGGTTTTCGTTTCGGCACATATGGCAATCATTGGTTTTTCTACTGAGTATGGTTGTAAGTGAACGTTGGCCTTCCAATCTTGTTTGCATGATTTTCAATGGTTTTTTTTCCTATGGAACGAATCTATCTTGGCTCTGGAAATGTGCTCGCTTGAATTCCTTTCACACAGTGATTACTTTGTCTCGTTTTGTCATCCTTCTGCTATTTGGGTTTAGAATCTGGTCTCTCGGTCAATGGTTGTCATTTTTTGTTGTGGATATGGTCCTCTGTCTCTACTACGATGTGTAAATCGGTTAACTTCTGGTGCCAATGATCTCAAGTGACAGCATGATGGTCTTCTGCGGCTGCAAACCAGGTAAATAGTTCCCTCCTTAATTTGGTTTGACCTTCCCCTAGTACAGTCACTGACCAAGTCTATTCCTTCTGTCTTAGGCTTATTCAGTTTGTCGGTGGCTCTGTTCTGCAAGTTCCTTGGTCCAGTCGCACTTAGGTTGGTTATATTTTCCCTCTGCTCATATTCTGCTTCAGTTTCAGGTCTCACTGTATAGGTGTGTTAACTAAACTTTGTTTGGTTTGTGTAGGTCTATGGCTCGACCTGGGTACAAAGATTTCTCATGGTTTGGTCTCCAAATGTGGCAACCCTCTACCAGTAGGCTTTGGCTCTTAAAGTTGGTCAATTTGCAGTTAGGGTCTTTGAGTCTCTGTAAGGTTTGTCACATGCTGTCTTGTAGTCGTATTCGATCTGAATCACTTTCAAAGATGAAACTTAAGTCTAGTTTCGATTTCTGTTTTGGTTGGCTGTCCCTTTTGGGTTAAAGATGATCCCTATTATCAAACCCTAGGCTAGGGTTTGTCCATTCGGTGGACGCTGGCACTGATTTTGGTTTATAAATGAATGTAATATGTATGTGACTTGAACAACAACAATATGAACACAATTTTGTTGATCTTTGTTTGCTTATGAAAATTTAAAGGGCTCATCTGAAATTACCTTATTATGTTTTATTTCCTTTGACACTCTGTTTCAATATTATCTCCTCGGTGGTCTCGTTGTTCTTTACTATTCTGGCTACGATTTCGACTCACTTTTTCTTCGTTCTAGTTATGGTTGTATTTGCGTATTAGACAGTGTTTTCTATTTGGTGAGGAAAAAAGGAAACATGACCTACAGTGGTCGTTTTCTGTCTGCTAGCATTGTATTAACAGTTCAATAAATGAAAATAAAATAGTATAGTATGTAGGCAATGACACAGATGGGTAGTTTAAAAAAACGTTCTAACTCTGTTTATTCTTGATTCTCAAAGTGTTGAACCCTTTCTCTATTTTGCATTGCTACATTTATACATATTTTGTTTAAAGTTAATGGAAAATGTAATTTCATTCAGTTAAACAGAAATATTATAGTTGTGTAACTTCTAGCTCTCAATTCGTTTTATACGACAAGATCTTCATTTAGACAATTTTGTCTTTTCCTCTTTAAGTTGACAGAACAACTATTAAACTGTTGTTTGTTACTGTCGGATAAATAACAACCCTAACTAACCAATAACTTTTGACTAACACAGTGACTAAAAGTAAAACAAAACAAAATCCTATCACATGTCCTAATAAGTTAAACATAAAAGACAATCCAAATGCTAAATCAACTTTTCAACCTGGCAGAGACTTCACCCAATCATGGTGAGCTGGATTCTCCTGCATCATAAATGTTTCATTAGTTTAGTCATTAATTGTCACAATTAATGAAAAAATATATAACAAAATATATTACTATATGAATTCTCGAGAAAACCAATTAATGACCAAATAAATATGACCAAAATGTTGGTCGTGTTATAAGATACTATAAATTAGCTACTAATAATCATATATATGCAAATTTTAGTCATGATTTAAAACCAATTGACGACCAAAGAAATATGACTAAATTTTATTCGTGTTATAAGATGTTGTAAATTAGCTACTAATAGTTGTATATATGTAAAAATTAGTCATGATTTAATAATAAAAAGTTTAGCATTTGCAGTTGTTATTTATCCTTTTTTGGTATTTTCATATTCGTTATATAAACGATTGATTTAGTAGTTTCTATTCATTTCACTTAATTTCATTCATAATCATTATAAACGACTAATTTGGTCATATATTCATTTTATTCTTGTTCATCATTAATTAATATAAACTAATAATTTAGTAGTTTTAGATTGATTTTACATTTTTTATTAATCACCATAAATTAATTAGTATGATTTTTCTACTAAATTTTAAGAAAATTTCATACAATGTGCATGTCTATCTAATATGATAACACAAAGTTACATATGTTAATTACAAGACTAAATAGTATCAAGTGAAAATAAAAATATTTTCAACCATATAAATTTTATTATATAAAATATTGAGTATTACAATATGAGCTTCCAACTTAATATGGGTTGGACTACAATTTACACATGAAATATTGTTTCATCATTTCAAAACATTATCCCTGTGTTTCCAAAGCATTGCAAGTAAATTCACCAACTCTGAAGGCTTGACCATCAGTCTCTCTTAGTGTGTCTTATGCACGATATTTTCTCTAACGGTATCACTAGACAAATTCTCTTCTCTTTCTCATTTTGCATTTGTCACTCTAGTGTTATTGTTCTCCTCTTTCTTCAATTGTTGCTTCTTACCATTAATATTGAGTTACTCTGTTGAAAATGAAAGAAGATACAATGCAGAGTATAAGACATGAAATACGATGAATACTTGAATATAAAATAAAGTAGACTATAAATATTTATATGACATATACCTCAACGTTCGATAGTGGCTGCTATGTGGCTAGATGACCTATATAAAAAAAGCAAATAAAATGTCACCATATAAAATTGAATTGGAGGGGTATTTATCATGCATGGTAGGATTTTTTGTGTGTGCACGTATCATATTACTCACTTCTAATTGTACAAAAAAAAAAAAGTATTCATAATGACATGTAGTGACATGTGGGTGTCTATTTGACTGAATGATATGCTTGCTATTTTAATCCATTCCAATCCTACCACAATGAAATTAGGAGAGACAAGGGCACGAGAAGGACTATCAACAAATGAAATTAGAGACTTTAGAATGCAACTCAATTGTACCTGAATGTAACGATAAGTATTTGCAGCTTCCTGGTCACCGATGAGCATCAAATCACACTATGAAAAATTCCTTCCATTATGATAATTTGCTTGCACTTGCACTAATCCTTTGTAGTAGTCCCTTGACTTGCCTATAGATATAATTTTAGAAACAATCCTACTCTTGCAATTCTTCCCTACGTGGATCGTCTTTGTCCCCCCTATTGATAGTTATTTTTCGAGGCAACAGAATAGAAATATCCAATTTCATCATCGCCTCTCAAAAAAATGCTTGAGTATTTCCAGGTGATTGTTGAACCAGTCTCTACTCAGGTCCATGAAATCGTTGATTTGTCTCCATTGCAAAAACCTATTTTCATAATAAAATTATAAATCCCACATCTGCATTCCTCATCCCCGACATACCAATTCTTAACAGTGGAATACTTTATCATTGCTCCCTCGATGCAATAGAGATCCATTACTGTGGCATGGAGATGATTGGTGTCATAAAATGGTATCTTTCATCCTTCAATATATGTCACAAAACTCCTCTCACATCAAAAAACTCCTCTCATCTACAAAGATAAGAATCCTCTCAAAATTCTTGGTCTCCATCTCATTCATCCTGAAATAAGTGGATATTTCCATGGGTGACAAAGAGTGCTTGGAGGTTTAATAGAAGGAGCTATCACTAAAAAAATAAAAATACAGTGCAGCATAATAGTTATCACCAAGAGCAACAACCCTACCAAGCTACTTCCTAACTAGATAAAGATATTCTTGAATTACCTCTTGTAATGAACAAAAGATAACCTCAACTACCTATAGAGTCTACCTATGCATGGTAGAAATGAAAACACTGTTGAAAACAACATCTACAACAACATTGGTCAATCTCTTCTTCTAGTCAATGGCATGCCCAACTTTTGAAAAGTATCAGGCAAGTCAGGGTGCACCTCAGCCAAACTCCTCTTCTTCTTCTACTCTCTTTGTTTATGTTCAGAATAATACCAAAGGTCTCCAAAATTGACAGATGGATAAAAGTTATCAGACCATTGAGTTCTTCCATTTTTAATCATTATCTGTAAGAATTGAATCTAAATTCCAAAAGTCATTCAGGTTCCTTCTTTCTAGCTGAAATTAACCTAAGCTTTGGATAGTTGTAAGGTTTAATGGATCTAAGTATATTATACTTAAAATATAGTAACATTGATTAAAATTGTAGCCACCGAGATCAGAATCTGAGGATGAAACATAAAATATTTTATGTTCATGATTACAATAAATTTTAATTTCATGTAAGAAAGTTTGATGAGGGTCTAACATTTGCATCCTAATAGAAAAATTTCTTGCATCACTTGAGCCCTTTTAATTTGGTCATGGTAGAGTGTATTACGCAAACAATCAACCACTAAAAAATGGTGAAAATAAAAAATAAAATTTCATGCATTATGACCCTAGAAAAGTTAGGGAGGAGCGAACTCATTTGTACAATAAGGACATGCAAAATTCTTACTTGTTCATTGTCTCTTGATGAATTGTTGGCCGCAATCAAGATCTGCATTATCATAATCATTAAACCATTTGTACAATAAGGACATGAAAAATGCTTACTTGTGCATTGTCTATAATAATCATTAAACCCTTTGTACAATAAGGACATGTAAAATGCTTACCTGTGCATTGTCTTTTGATGAATTGTTGGCCACAATCAATGCATTATCATAATCATTAAACTCTCAACTCTAGATAAAATTTATGATTTGATCATATAAACCCTCAACATTATTTACCCATAAGAACAAAAATCCACTTTAGTAAAAAGAAAGAATAGAGTCCAAATTCATACCCATGTACAGATTACCAAAATACCATAATCATTAAACCCTCAACTCTAGATAAAATTTATGCTTTGAACATATAAACCCTCGAAATTATTTACCCATAAGAACAAAAGTCATCTTTTAGTAAAAAGGAAGAACGGAGTTGAAATTCATACCCATGTACAAATTACTAAAATATCCTTGCCCAATGACCTTTCCCTTATCATAATCATTAAAACGTCAACTCTAGATAGAATTTATGCTTTGATCATATAAACCCTCAAAATTATTTACCCATACATACAAAATTCCTCTTTAGTAAAAAGGAAGAACATAGTCCAAATTCATACTCATTTACAAATTACCAAAAATATCCATGCCGAGTGACCTTTCCCTTCCTCCATCTAATCGTTGATGGTCTCCTAAGGTGTTTTTCATACAAACTCCATTTGGGGTTCGAATCCCATGAAATGCACACATCATGTTGATGGTCCTCCTTCTTATGGAATTTCCACACAGAGATGAGGCCTTCTCCATCTCATCGTTGATGCTCTTTTAAGGTGTTTTCCATCCATGTGGGGTTCGAATCCCATGAAATCCATAGATCATATTGATGGTGTTCCTTCTTCTAGAATTTCCACACAGATATAGACAAGGAAGAGAAAAATGCAGTGCTACAATGTGATGTTGTAATCTATGAATATTTTATTTGAACCCAACGCTAAACTGGAAATTAAAAAGAAAAGAAATATTTATAATAGAAAAAATAAAAGAGAATATTATAATATAAAATAAAATATATAATCGATTGGGTTAAATAATTATTTTTAATAAGAATTTGTTATTTTTTCCTAAGATGCTAAATGAAAAAGAGGAAGAAGAAGTTAAAAATGATATTGGGATGAGTGTAAACATTTAAATATGATCTCAATTAATAAGAAAAAGTTAAATTAAACAAAATAATAAAATTTAATTTGTTATATTTTGATTTTATTATTAACTTGTGAATAGGTGTTGTTACAATACCATGGGCCAATACCATGGATTATCAATACTACATGTCCAAAAACCATAACTTATTTCAAAACTATGACAAGATTCTTAACTGTGGATATTCACCCCCACATTATGGTAGATATTATTAACTTGTAGAAAATAGCCTTTGTTACAATAACATAGGATTATCAATACCACATGCCCAAAAAACATAAATTATTTCACAATAAAAATATTTTATAACAATACCACATGCCCAAAAAACATAAATTGTTTCACAGTCAATATTTTATAACAATATGACAAGATTGTTAACCGTGGATATTCACCCTCACTTTACCATGGATATTAACTTGTAAATCCACTTTGTTAAAATACCATGGGCCAATTGTTGGAAATAATACTAAGAGGGGGGGTGAATCAGTATTATCGAATTATTTTCAATATATCTTCCAGATTTATACTTTAATTTATTCTTCAGATATTGATCATTAGTTTGTATGTCAGTACCATATAATAATGAGCAAGAACAAGAAAAAAAGATAATCACACCAAGGAACACGAGATATAAGGTGGAAACCCAACGTGGGTGAAAACCACCTGCTGTAATATGTCTCTATCTTCTTTCAATTAGAAAGTTCTTTTACAATGATTTTGTATTGGTGCAGTCCTTTACCAGTACGCAGGCTACAACCTGCAGAGAGCTACAACCCTCTCTCGTTTTCCAGTCTCTCCTAGAAGGGAGCTACAACCCCCTTTGCTCTTCTGCTTCTTTAACGACCATGTTTCATGAATTTTCAAACTGGATCCATGAACATCAAATAATCAACAAGTACATATGAATCACCCAATCTCCTTTTATAATCAACCAAGGAATCAACCAATAACTTTTCAGAATGCAGTGACCAAAACAACAATACTAGTAATCTAAACCAGAAATCTTCAGCAATAGGTAAAGGTAGCCAACAAATATTTCAAAAAAAGTTTGCAACTTCACCAATAGAAGCCTACGAATATCCACAGTCCTTCTGTGTCTAAACTATGTAGATCCACAACTGATCCTTCTGCTGCTCTGCGTACCTCCGCACCTACTCCTTCTGTTGTACTATGTACCTCTGCATAGATCCACACCTGCACTGCCTATCTGACAGCGTACCTCTGCACCTGGTACTTATGTTTCTTTGCATACCTCTGCACTGTGCCTTCTTCCGAGCTGCGTTCCTCGCACCTGCGGCTTCTGCTGCTCTGTAGATCCTCACACCTGCACCTTCTCCTGCACTGCGGACTCCTGCACTCACGTCGTGGATCACCTGCGAACCTATGATTAAGGCCAAATTAACAGTCCTCCAATGTGCCACAAATAGTCAGATCCATAGATCTGATCATGCACCCAAGAGATCACAACCTATCAATAGATTCGCCTTCAATTTCACCTTGATTTAGGTCTAGCCTTTAGAACCGATTACCCAAAATTTCAGATCTTAAGATATTCAATTTTAATAAGTGTTTATCCAAGAGATATCCTTTCCTTTTTATAGGCAAGCCCTTATTCAAACCATGGATCAAAACCATAGAAAAACAATACAAGGGATCCAAAACCTGGGTTTAATATTTTAGATGCCAAAACCACGGACCAAAACCATAAGATCACAAACGACAGGCTAAATACCAAGGGCCAAACATAGGAAACCCCACGTGAGTGTGCTTCTCCGCATTGGAGTGAGTGAACTGGGGGACCGCACCTTCTGAACGGAGCATCTGCGGGTTTGACCGCACTTCTTGGTCGGCGCACCTGCGGGTCTGCACCTTTTGAACGGTGCACCTGTGAACCCCTTGTTTTCCATTATTTTGAGAGCCTGAATAGAATTTTTCCACTTGAGTGAGTTTCCACCAAGTACAACACCTGAGCCATAACGCCAAACCTGAATCATAATGCTAACATCAATACCATGGTTTATCAATACCACATGCCAAAAAGCATAACTTATTTCATAGTAAAAATATTTTATTTTAATTTAATTTTACAACATTTTTTTAATTGAATCTAAAAGGGAAAATGTTACAATTTGAGATATATCTAAACCCTCTATCCTCACAAATACTAAAAATATTCCCATAAAAATTATTTTCTTTGACATGATTTATCCAAAATATAGGTTTAATATTTTACAACCAATTAAGTTTTTCTAATTTAGATAATTTCTTAAACACAATACAATGTGATCAAATTTAAGAGAGATTTGGGGAGGGGGTGTAAAGAGACGGTGAAAAAGTTGGAGGATAGAGAGAGAGAAATAGAGAGTGAGGTGGGAGAGTGGGAGCGAGAGGAAGGAAGACAGAGGAGAGAGAGAGAGAGTTAGAGTTGGTGTCGGAGAGAGAGGGAGGAAAGAACAAATACATAGAGAGATAGAGGTGGAGAGAGAGA
The DNA here is from genome assembly GCA_000404065.3 of Pinus taeda. Lineage (NCBI taxonomy): Eukaryota > Viridiplantae > Streptophyta > Pinopsida > Pinales > Pinaceae > Pinus > Pinus taeda. The sequence goes on along the minus strand of APFE030070978.1, from coordinate 30,789 downwards.
CGAGTGAGAAATGGAGAGATAGTGAGGGAGAGAGGAAAGGAGGGAAGAGAAAGAAGAGGAGAGGATAGAGAAAGGGAGAGAAGGGGAACGGAGAGATATGGAGACATAGAGATGGAGAAGGACAGGAAGGGGGGTTGATAGTGATAGAGTTGGATAGAAGAGAGAGAGAGAGAGAGAGAGATAATGATTTTGGGGGGGGGAGATAGAGGGAGGTGGCAGAGAAGGGATAGAGAGGAAGGATGATAGATATGAGGAGAGAGAGATGGCATTGGAGGGGGTAGGAGAAGGAGGGAACAAGAAAAACATGAAGGGAGAAATGTGGAGAAAGAGAGGGGGTGACAAGGGAGTCATGGAGAGAGAGTGAGGGAGAGAGGAGAATGGGAGGGAATAGAGAGAAGGATATAGATAGAGAGGGAGATAAGGGGAAGAGAGAGATAGATAGAGAAGGGGAAGAGAGGGACAGAGAGTGTGTGTATGTTTGGGGTGTGAGATAGAGAGAGGAAATAACAAAGAGACAAAAATAAAAATATAGATATTATATAGTATTATATAACCAACTTAGATCCATATTAACCCTATAGCTGTCAAGTGCTGAGAGGGATCCAATCTCTCGAGGTCAAAACATTTCCTCATGTTTTGCACTAGAAAAAATAGTTTGCATCTCAAAAGATTGGAACCCCCTCAACGCTTGATAGATCTGGGGTTAAGATGGATGTAAGTCAACTAATATGAAATTAAAGTAGATTTTATTTGATATTATAGTCTTAACAATTAAAATTTTCCTTTAAATTAATTTCAATTTAGAACTAGATCCAATTATATTCAATGAATAGATTTTTAAAAAATACATAAAATATTTTTTTATTAGAAAATATATTTTTAAAATGACAAATTATTAGAGATACGTAGTGAAAAGTTGGCTCACCTATACACCATGTGAGGATGAAGAAGTGTTTAAGGAAGGATAATCTTTCAAACAATCTTTAACAACCTTTTAATCCCCTATGACTTGTAATTTTAGATTGCTTGACACAATTAAGATGACTAAGATAAAAAATTGATTGATATTATTCTAGTACTTATTAGGTAGTTGTATTTTTGTTCTTAGACTAAATTAGTCATTCATGTTAGTCATTTTTAGTTGTATTACTTATTAGCTAGTCACATATTTTAACCCATGACTAAATTAGTGATTTATGTTAGTCATTTTTAGTTCGTTCACTTAAGATTGCTAGTTTTTGGTAGTATTTCACTTGGAAAAGCTGTGGTGACTAAGTTTTTTAGTCACCTAGTCACTACTCGCTCATTTTCTACTAGTGCTATGTTGTGGAGGAAAGAGATGAATCTACTAAAATATTATGGAAGGACAGTCATGGAGGCATGGATTCTGTGGTGGAATGGGGGCTTGTAAGGGTACCTTGAAGGCCTATAATGTCAGTGGAACTCTGAGAAGACACAAGACTAGTGGTTGGAAGTTGTTGATCTTGGTATCTTGGATGTGTGATGCATAGAAAGGTACCTGGAAGGCTTGTGAGGATAAGAGATTCCTAGAATCCATTGGACCACTAGTTGGAGGTTGTTGAAGTTGGTACCTTAGTTGGTAGTTGTTGGTATTGGGTATGTACTAGGTTTCCGGGAAACCTAATTTTGATGCCCATGGAGTCAAAGCCCCAGCTTGGTTGATTCGTTCTTGAAAGAAATCAATAGTGTGGTCTATGGCTGGGTAGAACGTCAAAAGTGTGTAGCTAGGTACACCATTTAAAGATAAGAAATTGTCTTTAATATTGTATTGTATTTTCCACTAGAATATTTATTTATATAAATTTATTTATTCTTATGAAATGAATTTACATATTAAATAGATTAATTGTGTTACGACATGTATGTTATTTTGTTGTGAATTGATCATGCATTTAGATATGTAATATAGTAGTATATTGGTAATTCTTAGAAAAGGAAAAAAAAATTGATCACATGTTGATTAGGGTTATCTCGTACGAAAATTTGGCATCAAGTGATCTAGGATATTTTACTTCATTGATTTGTTCAAAATTTCATGTAAAAAGGGCATGAAAACTACATGTTCTTACACTGTAAACAAGAGAGAAATCAGAGGAAACCATAAAGACAAGGAACACACAAGACATGATAACATAGTTCTTCTAATGTGGACTATGTCTTTAGCCTTGATCAAAATGGGGAGGCCTCTTCATTCATAAAAAAAAAAAATTCAAATAAATACATGAAAAAATTACACCTTATACCTCCAAATCATGGGATGGCCTGAAAATGGGATGCTTGGATCAAAAAACCATTTGTAAAATTAGCTTCCTAGAGAAAAATGATGAAATTTGAGTATAAATATGATCCCCTCCTGTCACGGTCAAGTTTGGGTTTCCCGAGAATATTTTAGATTCCTCACAAGATTATCTTCTTAGGATGAGTGAAAAGTTGGCTACTCAAATGAAGAAATAGACGATGACACCGTGATCCTTGTCAAAAATTAGTTTAGATGAGTATAAATTTGGTACCTTTTTGACACTGTCAAAATGTGACCCCTAGAGAATCTCTTAGGTTCCTCATGATTATATTGCAAGAATATTTTTCAGAATCTAGAAGAATACTTTGTGAAATATTCTGCCTCTAAAAATGTGCTTGTTGAGGACCCCTCGACGTGGTTCTGTCGACCTTTTTCATGGTTCTTCATCCTCTTCTCGTCTTCGTTTGCCTTCAAATGAGCATAAACAAGTTTAAATATATTAATGTGGGAAAACATATCAAAGATTAGTCGACGCATCATTGTTATACCATTGGTCCTACTGGATGTTACAGGTTCCAATTCCTAAACGCCATTCATGTTATGTTTTATTGTAATCCATAACACATATTCAAACCATCGATCAAATTTCAACATTCAATATTTAATATAAACCCATCAATTTTCCAAACATTATCCCTAATATGAAACTTTCGATTGGATGTTTAATAGTATAACCATTTCTTTTGTTTTATATGGTTTCACATTAACCATATTCGTTGACTATATTAATGTTGTTTCCCATTCAATCATATTCAATTATTTTATTATGAACCATATATTATTATATATCTATATATAATATATATATATATTGGTTACTTATTTGTTTTATATGCTTTTAATTTATTTATTTTGGTTTATATGGGTATTTTCTAATGTATATATTTTTTCATTGATGTAGGGTTAGGAGGCCAATGTCAGAGTGTCACATGTCATTAACCAATTGGCTAATCAGCCACCACATAAGTCTAGTGGGTCCCGCTTTCTTCTGTAAATTGTTGTTGGCATTATGATAAGAGTGTTATCCTTGATCGCAACTCACTCAGATGAAAGATCACAGTGCAACATGTCAATAGCAAAGAATTACATATTAGAGTACAAAGAATGAAGAAAGAGAGGTATATGTAGGTTCACTTTGACCAAGCTGCGTATACACACAGGTTCACTAAACACAATTAGCGTATACATACACATGCACATTCACTGAAGGAAAAGCGTATATATCTTGGGAAAACAAAGTTTTTGGTCCAAGGTATTTGACCCAAGGTAATTGGTCAGAGGTATTTGGACCAAGGTATTGGTCCTAAGTAGTTTTGGTCCATGGTATTGAGAAAGCCCTAAAACTATATAAGGAGGAGAAGATTATTAGGACAGGGTGTGCAAGCACTCTGAATATCTTATGATGTGTTTGATCAGATATGCAGGTTAATGAGCTTCTAATGGTTTTCTTGATCTAATCTAAGGAGGCACCTATATGGCTGATAAAGGTTGATGGACCGGGATCATAAAGGCTGAAAAGTATTCTCATTATGTGGTTTGACCTTGAACAGTCTAGATCTGAATATTGATGCATGTTTCATTCTGTAAATGTGATGATTTGGGTATGAATGAAGTATGTAATAGTTGTGATGTCTTTAAGTTAGCATTTATAGATCTGTATGAAGGTTCGCTTTAGTAAAAGAGCATATGCACGTTGGTTCAGCATATCAAAGGAGTGTATACATCATAAACAGGAATTTGCAGATCTGTATGTTGGTTCTCTTCGGTAAAAGGGCGTATACACATTGGTTCGACACATGGAAGTAGCGTGTACCTTATGAAGCTTGATGTTTAATTTTTCAATAGTCTCTGTTTGTTGTTGTAGAGTTTTGGGTTTTGTATCTGGTAATAGTGTTCTGAATGATCAGATTGATTGATTGTGATTTGCTTTAGTGATGGTGGGTTGTCAGTGATTGATTGATTTAGTTATGGTTGATTCAGAAAGTGATGATTGAGTTTCAGTGTTTGGTTGATGCAGATGTATTTGATGGTTGTATTACAGTTATGATTTTCTGAGTTTCAATGTTGTTGATGGGTCTAGTATGAAAATTGGATGAAATGAGGCCTTCATGTGTATTGTTGTGTACCAGGAGCATCCAGTATGAAAATTTATGAAACATGGTCCCTGGAGGAAGAAAGAAGGTCATAACGTTCTATAGGTTAGTGTCTACGTACTAGTATAAGAAATAGGGGGTTGTATCTCCCTTCCAGTAGCAGCTGGAGAATGAGAGAAGGTTGTAGCCTTCTACAAGTGGGTGCCTACATATTGGTATGAGTCTGCACCAGTACAAGATTGTAAATAGATTTTTTTAGTATTAAAAGGAGACAGAGACAACAACAGCAGGTGGTCTTTTACCCACATTGGGTTTCCACCTTATATCTTGGTGTCCATGTGTGTTGCTTATGTGTGATGGTTTATTCTACTTTTACTGCATTGTCTAATAAATCCCTCATATACTAGTTAAAGCTCAATCCACGATAAATTGTCTAAATCAAAAGTTCTCTGCATTATGCTAGTTGCTTTAAGTATAGTCGCGTGTACATGCTAGTTCACATAATTGAAATAGCATATATAAATCTGTTTAGGAAATAAAATTATTGATCTGATAATACTGATTCACCCCCCCCTCTCAGTATTATTTCCAACAATTGGTATCAGAGCAGGTCCTTCAGAAGAAGCTTGATCACTTGAAGGGAGATCCTTCATCATGAGTAATCAAGAAAGTGTGGGATCCATCAGACCACCAATATTTTATGGGAGCAATTTTGTTAATTGGAAAATAAGAACCACATCCTATCTACAATCACTTGGAACAGATGTCTGGGAAATTGTGGAAGGAGGATATACATTTCCAACAACAATTCCTACAGATGCGGCAGGTAAAAAGCAATATGAAACCAATGCTAGAGCTGTCAATACTTTATTGGGAAGTCTGTCATAATCAGAGTTTGTCAAAGTCAAGCTGCTCAAATCAGCCAAAGAAATATGGGACAGAATCCTTTTGATCTACGAAGGAGACTCTCAAGTAAAACATGCTAAACTTCAAACTCTCAGAATTCAGTATGAAACTCTTAAGATGAACAGTGATGAAAGTATAGCTACTTACTTCTTACGTATAGATGAGGTTGTTAATTGTATGAAGAATTTGGGGGAAGAAATAAAGGAAGTTACCTTAGTTGAGAAAGTTTTGAGATCCTTGTTTGCTAAATTTGAATCAAAAGTGTGTGCCATAGAAGAAAAACAGGATCTGCAGACTATCACTATGACACAGCTTCACAAAATCTTAACTGCCTTTGAGATGAGAAAAGGAGGACCAACAAATATGAGAGAAGTTGTGTTTAAAGCTTCAGCAAAAGGAAAGGAAGAACACAATGAATGAGGACATATTTCAGAAGAAGAAGTTGAGGTAAACTTTGTCAAGAAGCTTCAACAGGGTTTCAGAAGATTTAGAGTTAAGCTACCCTTCAAATGCTTTGCCTGTGGTAGAGTCAACCATCATGCTGCCATATGTCCTCATAAAGATAAATATGAAAAAGGGAAGAAATATGCAAAATGGAATAGAAAACAAGTTGTAAATAAAAAGAGTTACTATACTCATGAAGATAACGATGGGTTATCAAATAGTGATGAAGATGAAAATAGTAATGACTATAGACTTTTAATGGTTTATGACGATGATAATTTTTGGGATGCTTTAGAAGAGGATGAACTTCATGAAGAAATCTCTAAACTCAAAATCTGTTTAGAAGAAAAGAATATGATTATAGATACCTTGACATACCAACTTGCTGAAAAAGAAAAACATAATGAAAAAATAGAATGTGAAATTGTGGGTCTAAGAAGGATCTTGAGAAAATGAAATCTCTCATTCTTAGATTTGTTAAAGGATTAGAAACCTTAAATGAAATGATCAAAGTGCAGTGTTCTCCTCTGATAAAGATAGGTCTTAGATATACTGAAGAAGAATCTCAATTACAGAAGTCGTCAACCTCCACTAAAAGCTATCTTGATGCAGCAAAGACCAGTGAATAGTATGACAACCATCAGTAAAGGCATAAAGCAGATCACCAGGTGAATCAAACTCAATTTACTCCAAGGATGAATAGAAGCTACAACCAACCTCAAGTAAATCATACTCAATTTTCTCCAAAGATGAATCTCAATAAAAACTACAATCACTCAGTCAATAGATTCGATAATCGCAGGAACTTCTTTAATGGGGAATGTTTTTCATGTCATAATGTTGGACACAAATTTGCTCAGTGTGTTTCTTACAAAATCATCATGACTAGAGCAGCACGAAATCAAAGGAATGTAATAGGTGTCAAGAAAATTTCTTACAATAATGTTTCCCTTCTTGAAAATGAAATAGAATGTTCAATCTGTAACAACTTTGGTCATGAAGAATTTGAATGCAGGAGCAAATTTTGGCAAACATCTCAAAAGGAGCAAACTCCATTAAACCCCAAGATATGGAGAAGGAAAGACTCTCAACAGAAAGATGTGGTATAGCCTTATATGCAGAAGGACAAGAAAATCAGTGGTATATGACAGTGGATGCTCAAAACACATGACAAGTGACAAAGAAAAACTTCACTCATATATTGCCTTAGAAAAGGAAAAGAATGTCTCATTTGAAAACGACACTCCTACTGTCATAAAAATTAAAGGCTCTGTTTTCTTGAAAGAAAAGGTTAAAGATGGAAATGTTATGTATGTAGACAATTTAAAGCATAACCTATTGAGTGTCAGTCAAATGTGTGATCAAGGAAATGAAGTGGTGTTTCAATCAAATGGATGTGTTGTTCGTGAGCTTGATATAGGAAAGACAGTGATCAAAGGTACAAGAAATAAAGAACTTATGCATACTCAAGGGAGGAAAACAACAATGCTATCTAAGAAAAATTGATGAACACTAGTTGTGGCATGGAAGATTGGGACATCTAAGCTTTTCTCAAATAAGAACAACATGCAGATTCAAGGTTGTTCGTGATCCTCCAAATATCAACATCCCTGTAAATACAATATGAAAACCATGTCAATTCGGTAAGCAAACCAGAGCTACTTCATTGAAAAATAAGGGTTAGCTAGTAAGCCTCTTGAAATTGTCCATATTGATTTATGTGGACCATCAGGGAAAAAGTCACCTCATGGAGAAGAATACTTTATTTTTTTCAGTGATGATTTTTTCATAATGTGTTGGATAGGTATTCTAAAGCATAAAGATGAAGCATTTGAAAAGTTCCAAGCCTTAAAAGCCTTGGATGAAAATGAATCAGATTGAAAAATCAAATGTCTCAGATCTGATCGAGGAAGGGAATTTACCTCGGATGAATTCTTTGACTTTTGTGAACAACATGGAATAAAAAGGAAATTCTCCACCGCAAGGACTCCTCAGCAAAATGGAGTTGTAGAAAGAATGAACATAACTATTCAACAAATGGCTCAAGCTATGCTAGATGAATCTAGAACTCCTACAACCTCCTGAGGTGAAGCTGCATTCAGCACCGTAACTATTCTCAACCAAGCAAATGTTTGGGTCAAAAGCACTCAAACTCCACATGAACTTTGGTATGGTAAGACTCCTACTCTAAAATACTTTAAAGTTTTTGGAAGCAAATGTTATGTCAAAAGGATTGATGAAAAACTTGGTAAGTTTGAGCCTATAGAAGTTGAAGGTATTATTCTTGGTTATTCTTCCCAAAGTAAAGGATATAAATGTTATAATAAAAGACTTGGGAAAATTGTAGAAAGTATTGATGTTGTAGTTGATGAAGCATGCAAAAATCCAAAATAGATAAAGACAGAAGATTATGACAATGAAGAAGATGGGGATTATTTTCCCACATCAAATCACAATGATATTGAAGAAGAAACCAATGAAGCACTAGAAGAAAAGATAATTGTAGAAGAAAAGACTCCGTCCACGTATGTTCAGAAAAATCATCCAAAAACTCAAATTTTAGGGGAGAAAGAGGCCAGTGTACAGAAAAGAAGAACTTTTACATAAACCTCAAGCTACCTATCATTACTATCCTCCATCGAACCTCAAAATGTAAATGAAGCATGCAAACATGAATGTTGGGTCAAGGGCATGAATGAAGAACTTGAGCAAATTGCAAAGAATAATACTTGGGAATTAGTTCCTAGATCTCATAATAAAAATATTATAGGAACCAAATGGATATTCAAAAGCAAGCTGAATGAAAATGGAGAAGTCATTAGAAATAAGACCAGACTTGTTTGTAAAGGGTATTCTCAACAAGAAGGTATATATTTTGAAGAAACTTTTGCACCTGTTTCTAGACTTGAAGCCATAAGGATGTTTCTTGCTCTTTCTAGCTTTCACAAATTCAAAGTATACCAAATGGATGTAAAATCCGCTTTCCCTAATGGAGATTTAGAAGAAGAATTTTATATTAAACAACCATAAGGGTTCATTCTTGGAAATGATGCAAAATTTTTATGTCGACTCAAAAAGGCTCTCTATGGTCTGAAATAGGCTCCAAGGGCCTAGTATTATCTCCTTCACAAATATCTACACCAACAAGGTTTTACAAACGGTTCAGCAGATAGCAATCTATATACAAAGATTGAAACTAATCAATTGCTAATTACTGTTGTTTATGTTGATGATATCATTTTTGGTAGCAATGAAGAATCCATGATTCAGAATTTTGCTTCAGTAATGCAGCAAGAATTTGAAATGTCCTTGCTTGGTGAACTTACCTATTTTCTTGGTCTACAAGTTCAACAAAATAAAGATGGTATTTTTCTTTCACAGACCAAATATCTCAAACAGATCTTGACAAGGTAAGACATGGAAGATTCTAAACTTGTATGTACACCAATAGTAATAGGATGCAGTCTCAACTAAAATGATGAATCAGCAGCAGTACATCAACCAACTTACAGATCCATGATTAGCAGTTTGGTTTATCTAACAGGTAACTGACCTGACATCATGCATGCAATAGGAATAGTTGGAAGATTCCAAGCAAATCCAAAGGAATCACACCTACAGGCAGTCAAAAGAAATTTTAAATATCTTTAAGGAACTCAGAACTTTGGTTTATGGTATCCTAGACATACAGATCTCACTCTTCATGCATATATAGATGCAGATTGGGCAGGAAGTGTTGATGACAGAAAAAGAACTAGTGTTGGTGCATTCTATATGGGTTCTAGGTTAGTGTCTTGGTTCAGCAAGAAACACAGTTCAGTTTCTTTATCTACAGCTGATGCAGAATATGTGGTTGTTGTATCTTGTTGCACACAACTACTTTGGATGATGCAAACCTTGCAAGACATTCAGATCACATGTAATCCACCCATCTCCATTCTATGTGATAATGCAAGTCCCATAAGTATTTCAAAGAATCCAATCATGCACTCCAAGACCAAGCACATACCCATCAAATACCATTTTCTACATGAACAAGTGCTTGAACAAAAGGTCAAATTGGAGTATGTTCCCTCCAAAGAAAAGGTTGCTGATATATTCACTAAACCACTGCCTAGAGATACATTTGAATATCTCAGTCAAAAGCTAGGAGTATTTGCTACATCATCCTGCTATTAGATCCAATTTTTCAGAGAAAGGTTATTATATGTGTGTTTCATGGAGTATAGTCACGTACACACGTAGGTTTCTGTGGGTGAAGGAGTGTATATGTGTTTCAGACAAGAAAAATAGTGGGCCATGCTCTAATATGGGTAGCACAGGTTCAAGGGGAGCATTAGCCTTCATGTACATTCAACATTATTGGCATTATGGTTGATGAATCCAGCTATGGCTTCAGATATTTATACCATTTGTTGCTTAAGTCATGTAAAAGTATAGGGTGTGATATGCATTCTCATACATTTGAATGGGTCCTCCTAGACAGATGATGTAATATTTATTGTTTCTTTCATGTATAAACAATTGGTATATCCCCACATGGTTGGGTGGATGAGTCAAATTTCGTATAGCCCCACTTGGTTGGGAGATGGATGTATGTATGAGTCATTGGTGATAGGAAGGTTTCAGTGCATCTTGGCATGTACAAAAGGGGAGCTCAATCAGAGAATTCAGCATGTACTCAGGGGGAGCATGACCAACATAATGTATGTCAAAGGGAGAAATTATCTTGGTCTGCCCTTTGACCTTGATGTCAAAGGGGAAGAGTGACTTGGTGTTGTTGTTGCCATCAATTCCAAAGGGGGAGATTGTTGGCATTATGATACAGGTGTTCTTGATGGCAACTGACTCAGATGAAAGATCACAGTGCAACATGTTAACAACAAAGAATTACAGATCAGACTAAAAAGAATGAATAAAGAGAGGTATACGCAGGTTCACCTTGACCAAGCTGTGTATACACGCAAGTTCACTGAACAAAACTACCGTATATGTACACACGCACTTTCACATAAGGAAAAGCACATATTTCTTGGAAAAGCAAAAGTTCTTGGTGCAAGGTATTTGACCCAAGGTAATTGGTCCGAGTTATTTGGTCCAAGGTATTAGTCCTAAGTAGTTTTGGTCCACGGTATTAAGAAAGGCCTAAAACTATATAAGGAGGAGAAGAATACTAGGCCAGGGTGTGCAAGTACTTTGAATATCTTATGAGGTGTTGGATCATATATGCAGGTCAATGAGCTTTTGATTGTTTTCTTGATCTGATCTAAGGAGGCACATATATCACTAATAAAGGTTCATGGACCAGGACCATAAAGGCTTAAAAGTATTCTCATTATGTGGTTTGATCTTGAACAGTCTAGATCTGAATACTAACGCATGTTGTGTTTGGTAAATTTGATGATCTGGGTATGACTGAAGTCTGGAATAGCTGTGATGTATTTAATTTAGCATTTACAGATATGTACGTAGGTTCGCTTTAGTAAAAGAGTGTATGCACGCTGGTTCAACATATCAAAGTAGCGTATACATCATAAATTGGAATTTGCAGATATGTACGCTGGTTCCCTTTGGTAAAAGTGTGTATACACACCAGTTCGACAAATGGAAGTGCCGTACACCTTATGAAGCTTGATGTTTAAAGTTTTAGTAGTCTCTGCTTGTTGTTGTAGAGTTCTAGGTTTTGTATTCTTGTAACAGTGTTTCGAATGATCAGACTGATTGATTGTGATTTACTTCAGTGATGGTGGGCTTTTAGTGATTGATTGATTCAATTATGGTTGATTCAGAAAGTGATGATTGAGTTTCAGTGTATTTGATTGTTGTATTGTAGTTATGATTTTCTGCGTTTCAATGTTGTTGATGGGTCTAGTATGAAAATTGAATGAAACGAGGCCTTCATGTGTATTGTTGAGTACCAGGAGTATCCAGACTAAAAATTTATGAAACGCAGTCTCTGAAGGAAGAAAGAAGCTCGTAACGTTTTGTAGGTCGGTGCCTACGTACTAGTAAACATATCGACTAGTACAAGAGCTAGGGGGTTGTAGCTCCCTTCCAGTAGTAGCTAGAGAACGAGAGAAGGTTGTAGTCTTCTGCATGTGGGTACCTACGTACTGGTATGAGTCTGCACCAGTACAAGATTGTAAACAGATTTTCTTATTATTAAAAGGAGACAGAGACAACAATAGCAGGTGGTTTTTTATCCACATTGGGTTTCCAATTTATATCTTGTTGTTCATGTGTGTTTCTTATGTGTGATTCTTTATTCTCCTTTTACTGAACTGTCTAATAAATCTATCATATATTGTTTAAATCTCAATCCATGATAAATTGTCTAAATCATAAGTTCTTTGCATATACGCTAGTTGCTTTAAGTACAGTCATGTGTACATTCTAGTTCACTTAGCTCAAGTAGTGTACATAAATCTAATTGGGAAATAAAATTATTGATCTGATAATACTGATTCACACCCCCTCTCAGTATTATTTCCAACAATTACAAACTTCGAATGATAATATGTTGCTTATACGAACTTTGATTGAGGTATTGTTTGCGTCGTTGGGTTCATAATGATGAACATTACAACCTATTGTCATTATTATTTATATTTGATAAATTTTGAAATTAAAAATTTAGGGATTGTTCTAGACCATTCCTCCCCACTATGGAGATTTTGGTCCTCCAAAAGCATAAACACAATCGGTAATTTGTTGTACTCCCTCATCTGCACTTTAAGTGCCCTAACATGCCACATTTCCTTCACCTTTGTACTTCAGAGCCATAAATGATGAACCAACACTTGCATTCTAGGCAACCCTGTAGTTTAAATTGAAAAATGCATGTTCTTTTACAAGAGCAAGAAAAGACCTGAACAAACCCCATAGTTTCCTAGAGTTTATAACACAATCACGATCAAGTTTACTTTAGAATCATAACATAAAACAATACCCAAGCTACCAACTTAAAGGCCAAAAATATCATCATGCTTCTTTCATAAGTGATGGAAAACACTTCACCACTTTTACAAACAACTGCAACATGTGATTTACAAAATTTTTCCACACTAAGAAAATGTTTTGATGTCACCATATTTCACCCAACAAGTTCAGCACTGGAAAATAAAATTTTACATCCAACTTAAAAAAGAAGTAATTTTATGTACTTTTCTACTATTATAATGATGAGAAGATGAAGAACAAGTGGAGGATTCACTATCAAAGGGAGATAGAGGTTCAAGAGGCTCTCCTCCTTCTCCTTGATTAACTAAAGCATGATTTTCTCCTAGTTCCTTCTTCTTCTCCTTCTTTGCCACTATCTAGCTTTGTGAAAATATTTCTCTTCCTCAGGATGAGCATCAAGATCTTTCGTTTTCCTTCTTCATGTTGCATGCCTAGCTTCTTGATCAAATGGCTTAAGTTTTCCTTCACCCTTTTGGAGCTTATTCATGGTTATCATTCACATGCACAACTCACATTATCTGAAGACCTCCAATGACACCAAACTTGATCTGAGAACTTTTACTTCATTGATGTATTCAAAATTGCATGTAAAAATATCATGAAAACCACATGTGCATACACTTTAAAGAAGAGAGAAATCAAAGATGGCCATAAAGACAAAGAACATGCAAAACTTGATAATGGAATTCGTCTAATGTGGAATGTGTCTCTAGGCCTTGTGCAAAGTGGGGAGGCCTCTTCATTCATCAATACTGAATTCAAATGAATACATGGAAAAAATACACCTCATACCTCCATATCTAGGGATGGCCTGAAAAAAGGATGCTTAGATAAGAAAACCATCTGCACCATCAGTTTCTTGGGGAGAATTTGTGAAATTTGGGCATAAACACCAACCCTTCTATTATGGTCAAGTCCGTGCTCCCTGGAAATATCTTAGGTTCCTCACAAGATTCTGTTTTGAGGCTAGATGAAAAAGTAGCTACTCAAATGAAGAAATGGGCTGGGCCATTACGAATCTTGTAAAAAAATGTTTCAAATGAGTATAAACTTGGAACCCTTCTCACATTGTCAAAATATGGTCCCCAGGGAATATTTTAGATTCCTTGAGATTTTACTTTAATAATATTCTTTAGAATCTAGAATATTAACCCGAGAATATTTTGTGAAATATTTGATAGAATATTCTACCTCAAAAAATGAGCCTACACAAAACCCCCTCAGCCTGGTTCCATCAACCTCTGTTGTCGTTCCTTTGTCCTTCCTTGGTCTTTGTTGGCCTCTGAATGAGCATAGACAAGTTTAAATATATTAAGGTGGGCATACATATCAAATGTTGCTCTGTTGGTGTACTGGCTAGTGAATTGTTGTTAGACCAGTGATCCTTCTGGGATTGTGGATTCTAATGCCCATGGAACTGCATTTCTATTTGTATTTATGTTAATACATAACACATACTCAAACTTTCTATCACATTTCAACATTCACCTTATTTGTTTTACATGTTTTTTAGTTTTATTCTTTTTTAAGATTATATGAGTATTTTTTAATATATATTTTTTTCTTTTGCTTAAAGTTAGGAGGCCAATGTTGGAGTACCACATGTCATTGGCCAATTTACAAATCAATTGCCACATACAGCTAATGGGTCCCACTTCCTTTTGTAACTTGCAAACTTCTGAAGATAATATGTTGGTAATACAGATTTTGAATGAGGTGTTGTTTGCATTGCTGGGTTCGTAATGATGAACACTACAACCTCGTATCATTCTTGTTGAGATCAAGGAACATTGGAAATTGGGCCTTTAGGGATCCTCCTAGAACATCAAGAGAAGTAGGAATGAGCTAGTAGTAGTCGAGTTATGTTACACTTTATACTCAATGTAAAGATGAAATGTGGTATTTTATATTTTTTGTAAAATATTAAGTAAATAAAATATATGCAATTCCAATGCTTATTTGTCTATATATTGTCAAAGAAATTTAATGTAAATGGAAATTTATTTATGGATATGGGATGGCATCTCTCATTATTGTATTTGAACCATAATATCAATCCCAATATTTCCAATATGAAATATTATAGTTGTTGAGGAATGTTCCCAGCATCTTGTCAAAAATATTATTTATTTCTATGTTTATGTTTAGAATGTTCATATTAGAGGATGGATGTATTTCATATCGATTTATACCAACCCATGGTTTACAACATTAGATATGCTAATTACTATAAAAAAACCACGTGTTTTTTGTAGAATGACAAGCCTTATATAATTCTTTTAAATTGTTTTTTCCCTTTAAGCAAAATCTCTAGTTATTGTGACTATTAATTTAAAGATATAAACATTGGATAACCAAATAGAATTCAATTCCATGAAATTGGCATTCAATATATAACATTGATAAACTTGGACATCCAAAATTACAATTATTAAAGTGTCTATTATTTAATTTATAAATGATAACAAAGGTTTGAAGTGAGTAGGATTCAAATTAATTTTTTTTAAGTCGTTTATTGCGAGTGTAAGAACCATAAGTTATATAGAATTATTTGATCGTCATTGACCTACAATGCCATCTTTGGCTACAATACCCTCTATGGTTTACATTTTCTCCACATGAAATAATTTGCATTTTCTACTCACAAATACACATTTCTTACAAACAACATGTAGGTTCCCAAATTGTTATTTAAGGAAATGCATAGTTACATATTCAAAAGGAAAAACGTAATAAACATGTACTAATTGCATGCTCCTGACTTGGGTTAATGACATTCCTCCACATATGCAACCATAGTTCTTGTTACCAATTAAATTAACCAACTTTTAATGATGTAAGTTTGAGTTAAATGTTGGAGAAAGGAAATTTCACTTATCTTTCTAACACCCTCATGCTAGAGCATTTTCTTGAGATATTTTACCTTGTATTTTTACGACTAGCCTCTTTTATAGAAACCCCTATTTGTAGGAGAGATTATATTATTGCGAATTTGGACCTAAATCCTTATTGGTTTTCCCATTTATGCATGATAAGGAGTGCTAAAGTGGAGTAGAAAAAACAAATGGTTTATGGTGGAAGAATCTAGACTTCAACAATGATGATGTTGATAGTAGATTAGGTACATCCTTGGAACTATCTTTCACATTTTGATTATAATATATCAATATCTCTCTTCTCCACACCTCCCATCCCTCACTTCCCCCATCCTCAATTATGGTGCAATTTATTTGATTCTTGATTGTTAATTTTATGATTTCAATAAGAATAAAGAACCATATGTTAGTTAAGCTCAATGATTTACAAGTTCTTGTCATATTGGCATTGATGTAATGCTTTAGATGGTTTGAGGAAGTTGTTTTTCATTTTGTGTGCAACTTCTAGGATAATATTGGAGCATTCTAGACTCCGTTTAGACAAATTGTGATAGATAACATGAGTGGATAATTGACTACTCATGCGTACTTTCCTTCATCATTTCTTTTATCTTGGTCATAATAACTTAGTCTAGAAAGTTGAGAAGTGTTTCTTCTATCCTCTTTATCAATGACCTAACTCTATTCATTGGGAATTATTGCCTACAACCAAGATCATTGCATCAACCCCAATACATGTTTTATTGGAATTACCTTAAAAAACATAATAGAATACATCCATCTTAATTCTAGACATATCATGCATGAAGAGGAATCAAGTTCATTCATAGATAATTGACACTAGAAAGATAAGGTCTCCGAAAGTGTTAATTGCATACAAACTTTATTCCAATAGAATAGTTCATTACCATAGATCTTATAATATTTTGAAATCTTAGATTGTGCAAATTTTTTCCATAGTTTCCATATTAAACATTACTAGTTTATCAATTGAATTTATGAAATAACTAAAATAAAAAGCAATGAAAGAAGTGATAAAAAGAACAAAAGATTCACACAAATGAAGAAAAAGTTTATCCTCAAAAACCTAATACAAAAGATAACTTTAATAGAAGGTGAGTCATATGCTTTCCTATATTTTCTTTCGTTATGGAAATGAAAATATAGAGAAAGAGACTCTCAATATGGAGTTGTCTTTTATAATATGGTATAAATGGTTGTTATAGAATTTTGTCCACCTTTTCTATACTCTCAAATCCCACACATAGGTGGTATGCTCAAATATGGAACAAGTACACTACTAAACAAATGGATCTTGTCTCTTCCAATTAGTATAATATTTAACATAGCTAGATTGGCATCTAGAGTAAGGGATTTTGCATCCTCAACCATCAACTAGTGATATGGTTTTGGTTATTCTGGAATATTCTTAGAAGCCTGCATATGGCTAGCAAGACATGTGTGGGTAATGGGACGTAATGTGGCATCCATTCATACCATGGTGGTCAACAAGGTGAGTCAACTTGTATGAAACATTACCATATAGGAGCTATGACTAATGTGATTTTTACATCGTTGAAAATGTTTGTGTATAGAATAGTGACAAATTGTTACAAGTTATACTTAAAATATTTTAACCCCACAAAAATATTGTTTTATATATAGAGATAACCTAAAAAGTTTTAAGATATACCTGAACTCCACATGAAGCCATATTGTGAATGAGAAGGGAGAAGGATGATGCGCTGGTTTGAAACCCTGAAGGAGCAAGGTTAGGGTTTGTACAACAATGGTACTGCAGACACTCTCACCACACCACCTCCCTCTGCTACATCGGCATCCTCACCATCACAGTTTACTGGGCATCCATCCCCATTTTGATGTCACCTGGCTCCACTACGTGTCTCGCACTAGCTCCAATTTTGACTATAGTATGTTGGATATGAACGAAGAGATGGTAAAATATACCACAGATGCTAACCCCTATGAGTACATTTGGACAATCCCTAGAAATTCACTAGAGTTTTCAGTTTCTAGGCCTCTAGGAACGACATTTCCATTGCAATCGGGTTTGTCATTCACCCGTTTTGATCCTGGCCCCTCCGCTCACAACATCCCATTCGTCAATCTCTCTATTGCTTCAATGAGTCTTGACTACCCTCCCCTCTCTCTGGATACCCTCCATCTTCTCGCTACTTACATTCCTCCATCCCCTTCATTTGAGTATATGCCACTAGAATTTTCTCATCTGACACCCTCCTCTCCTATCCCTATAGTGGTAGGGTTGGCCTCTACTCTTGATTTCTTTCCACTCTCATTTGATCCTCCACATATCCCACACTCCTCGACCAGTCCCGGACTCTGTACCTCGTCATCCGGTTCTTTTGACATCCCAGCAGTGAATCACCAAACCGACATACCTCAATCTCAACAAGACACTTGGGGCACATGGAACCCTCTCCAGGATCACCCAACTGCTCCACATTCTAGCAAAGATAATAAGTTGAAGTATGTCAAACCCTTCGGTAAGAATATGGACCTCTATTTTGGTGAAGGTGTGCAAATGGGGAAGGTTGTGGACACTACTAATAAGGTCTTGGTTGGAAGAGTCCAAGGGAGAGCGTACTCTACTGCTCATTTATGCGTTTGGGTCATGCAAATATGGGGGCATATTCTCACAAAACTATTGATTATAACCACTATGGCATGGGGTTGGTTTGCACTAAGATTTCAAAGGGAGGGTTACACCATTTGGGTCCTTTCGCACTATTGGCACATTGATATGGCCCCTATACTGCTCAAGGGATGGAGCCCATTATTCGACCTTGAGCGAGAATAGATGGGTGTAGTACAGCTTTGGGTCAGGCTACATGGTATCCCCCTTCATTTTTAGTTGGAGGATATTTTTTCTCACATTGGGAATGCTCTAGGTACATTCCTTAACTATGACAAATCTAATGAAACATTTGGAAACAAATCCATGGCTCGTATACTGGTGTATTTGGATACCAGAGAGGGATTGGAGGAACATATTACATTGTATTGAAGAAGATTCACCTGCATCCAACTTCTAGACTATGAAGGAATGTCTTTCAAATGTAGAAGGTGTCAAAAGGTTGGTAATAGTTATAAATAATGTCTGCTGGTTACCTCTGATGCTACTCCCTCCAAAGCTTCGACTAATGCGGCTGTTGATGCACCTCCATCTACTGAAGGTCACACTTGTCAGCCATGGGGACTAAAGGCAACCTCTCATAGGGCTCCCTCCCCACCTATGGTGAGATCCTGAGTTCTTGCAGCAACCGCTCGCTCATCAGGTACTCCTCCTCCCCTTTTCTTTGTGCCTTCTTTTATTTCATCTTGTTCTATACATCACTTTCATGTTGCATATGCATCCATCCCATGTATTTCATTATCCCACATTTCCTTCCCTGTGGAACTCTACACTCCATCAATCTCCACCACTCCACCCTCTATCCCTGGTTTGTATTCTCTTCTTGTTTGAGAACCCTTGGCCACCTCCAGACACTCTCACTCATACAACCTCCACTCTTGGGTGCCTCACCCCCATGAACAAGTTGGGATCGGGTTGATCTCACCACCCAATTCCACCAAGATCTCCAGTGGTAGGCATTCCCATATCCGCAAAGATATCATCAAGGCAGGGGTCGATGTGGGTATTGGCCAAAAATATACACTCAATAGGGTTCTACGAGCATTGAACACCCTCCCCCATTCTCAATCATGAAATGGCTCTCCTTTAATTATAGAGGGTTGGCTAACCCTCAGAATATTATTGGAATCTGAGCCCATCGACATCATATACCTGCAAGAAACCATCGATAGGGCTGACTAGATTATCTTTGTTATGCAATTTTTGAAGCTGAGTTGGATCATCCATGCAGATGATGTCATTAGAAGATTTGCAGCCATTGCAATGGGTATCAATCCTCGCTCTATTAATATTATTTCTACTTGGAGGGGAGCTAGTTTTATTGTCATGGATATTTACTCCTTAGAATTAGGGATGCATTTCATAATCATCAATGTATATGCTCCTTGTCTCAACAAAGATGGATTCTAGAATCATCTTCTTAATTTATCCCTAGTCAATACAGACAACCTCATCCTGTGTGGGGACTTGAATGTTTCTATCATACTTAGGGAATCTTTGGGAAGCAATGCACATCTAGGCACCCTATCAGAAATCATGGTCCAACTTCTAGAGCAATAGCAATTGATTGATATCCCCATGAACAAGTTACAACTCACTTAACGCATCGGAGGAACGGGAGCCACTACCCTAGCTAGGAGTTTTGATCAATTTCTAATCATGGAACATCTGGTTTTTGCTATGAAAAGCTATCGACAATGGGTGGGATCTGGTGAAATCTCTGATCACTCTCCTATCTACCTTGAACTGTTTGGTCCCTTTCCAAAGCCTAAGGCCCCTTTTAAATTTAACTCTACTTGGCTGAGGCACCTTGAATACACCAAAATGGTCATTGATTACTGGTAAGCACACCCTCTTGCACAAAGGAGATCCATATCAGAAGGGCTCTGTCATAATCTTCTCGAGATAAAGAGTTTATTTATTAAATGGGCAAGTATAAGAGAGATCGGGATAATCAGACCCTTGGGAACATTGAAGATATGTTGGTTGAACTACTAGATGAGCAAGGCAGAGGAATCACATCTGAAGAAGCTAAAACTAGTCTCAATGACCTTGAGACTCAAAGATCCAAGATTCTTAAAGATTGTGAGTAAACTTGGCACCCTAGGAGTTGGGCTATATAGTTAAAGGCGGGCGATGATAATACCAATTTTTTTCATAATTATGCGAAGGGGAGAAGGGCCAGCAACACCATTATGAAAATTCCCACTCAAGAGGGATAATTTGCTTCCTCCTTTCATTGTCTGGCTCACTTAGGCAATTCACATTTCCAACAATTGTTCAAGGCCCCCCCTGGTGCTTCTATTGCAGAAATTGTTCGAATTGCTAGGTTTTTCCCCCGCTATGTTGACCAAGAGGATTTTGAAGAACTTATCAAACAAGTCAATACGGGGGAACTAGAGAGCACACTTAAATGGTTCAGAAAAGATAAGACCCCAGGTTCGGATGGGTGGT
The DNA here is from genome assembly GCA_000404065.3 of Pinus taeda. NCBI lineage: Eukaryota > Viridiplantae > Streptophyta > Pinopsida > Pinales > Pinaceae > Pinus > Pinus taeda. Next base: position 10,062 of record APFE030070978.1, on the reverse strand, counting down.
CTGTTGAATTTTATACTACCTTCTTTGACACCATCATACAGGATCTCCTCAAAGTTGTGGAGGAATGAAGGTAATTTGGACGCATGTATGAGGCAATCAACTCCGCCTTCATTTCACTCATTCCTAATGTGGACTCCTCTACACTTCCAATGATTTTATACCTATTTCCCTCTGCAATTTCCTCTACAATATTATTGCTAAGATTATTGCCAATCATCTTAAGCCCATTTTATCTAATCACATCTTGTGTGAGAAATTTGCATTCTTGCATAATCGTCAAATCCATGAAGTTGTTGGAACTGCTCAGGAGGCCCTCCACTCAATTAAGATGAATTAGATTAAAGGATCCATCCTCAAGATCGATCTATCCAAGGCTTTTGATCGGGTCAGCTGGCTATACATAAGAATGCTCCTCATTAATTTAGGCTTCCCCTTATGCTTCATTAACTAGATCATGTGCTACATTACCACTATATCCTTCAGTGTACTCATCAATGGTTCAGCCTCCAACTTTTTTCATGTTGAGCGTGGACTCATACAAGGATGTCGTTTATCCCCTCTCCTTTTTCTCCTAGTAATGGAAGTACTAAGTCCACTAATATTAGAGGTCAGAAGGGAGGGGCGATTACAAGGTCTCAAGATAAATGATCAATGTACTATTACCCATCTCCTATTTGCTGGTTATGTGCTCATTCTCCTCAATGGCAGTATTCAAGATTCCTTTATTTTCCATGATATTTTGATTCCCTTTTCAGCTGCTATAGGTATGGAATCAAACCAGATGAAATCCACTATTACCTTCTCATCTTGCTCTCCATAGGAAATGCAGATTGCTACACAGAAATTTCCATTCCAAAGACTACAACTAGAAGATGGGCTCAAATATCTTGGTTTTCAAATCAAACCCCACTATTACAAAATCGTGGATTGGATTTTGTTTGTGGCCAAGGTTGAAAAGAGATTACATCATTGGAAGCATAGGTTCTTATCAAGAGAAAGTCAATTAGTCCTCATCAAATTGGTCCTAGAGGCAACTCTGGTGTATTGGATGTCTTTGGCTTAGATCCCCAAAGGAATTCTTTCATAGATACAAAAAAACTGCTACAGGTTCCTTTGGAATGGACACAAGGAAGGTAAACATTTTTCTTGGGTGGGATGGAGCCCCATTGCACTCCCCAAGAAGTGGGGTAGTTGGGCTTTAAAAGACCTTCCATCGTTCACTCATGCACTAGCTTCCAAGATGGGATGGCTTATCCTTACCTCACAGATTCTATGAACCCAAGTGGTGCACTACAAATACATATGGTCCCTACATATTATGGACTAGATTCAGCTCCCTGCGTAGCAAAGAACAGACATTTCTTCGATTTGGCAAGCTATCCTACATTCATTTCCCACCGTTAGGAATAGTCTTGTATAGCGCATTACATATGGACATTCAATGCATATAGGCATGGATCCCTAGACAGGTAGTGGTAACATGTACCGCCTTCTCCCTGACCTTATTCTTTTCCTTAATCACAATGAAATACATAGGCTTGCTAATACTGCTGATATGGAAAAAACTACCATATTTTCTCAATCATGAAAATTGGCTAAGATATTATACATCCCTGAACAATGGCACCAGGGATGGGAATATTATATAACCACACTGATAGAATCCCATGTTCGCATCAAGGAGAGTAATTATGAACTCATTTGGGCACATGATGGACATGGTGCATACACACCCAAAGAAGGATATCCCATCATTTATGCCATCCACATGCCACCTGTGCTTATAGATTAGTGGAGGACATTATGGAAGCTTAAAGTTACTCCTCACATAAGACTGTTAATGTGGAATATCTTAAGGAAAGAAACACCTACTCAAAGAAACCTGATGAAAATATCCCTTCATGGCCCCTCCTGATGCGTGTTATGTCTTCAGGCTGAGGAAAAAAATGACTATCGCTTTATCCATTGCCCCAATGTGATCGATATATGGTCATATTTTCGTACTTCTTTATCCATTACTATCAGATGGTTCAAAAATACCACTATGGAGGCTTGGAATCACTCGAGGGAGGGGACCACGAACCAAAAACATCATTGTCTCCCCCTGATCATCTGCTGGACCATTTGGCTGAATAGGAATGGAATCATCTTCAGAGACAGAGTTGTCCACTAGCCATTTTCCATTTCCCGAATCATCAGTACTTATCATGAAATTCTAGACAATGCCTCCACACCATCTGTACGGGTTGTGACTACGGAAGTCATTAACCGAATATTTCATGGCCATTTTTTGATTGTATTGCACAAGAACAAGGGTGTGGGGGGGTATTCTATTGCACCAATATGAAAATCATGTGTTTCGCATCCAAATGGGTTTGGGGATTGACATTAATAACTTTTCCGAACTGATTTCCCTTACACAATTGCTCCACTTTGCACTTACACATGATCGCAGACATTTACATATATTTGGGGACTCAAAACTCATCATTAACTGGCTCAACAACACATCTATATGTCATATGCACTCACTCTGAAATATTTTGGATGAAGATATGTTATTAAAATCACAATTTTAACATATTTCTTGTCAACATATTTACAGGGAGCGAAATCAAGCTGTCGACCAGCTATCCAAGGTGGCCATGGTCTAGCTCAAGGGGATTTGGCTTATAAAGGAGCAGCAGGGAGCCGAACATTCTCAATACTATCATCGTGCTTACTGGATTAGTTATATCAGCGGTCAATAAGACGTAATTTGTAGTATATATCAACACCTTTTATTAGCTTCTGGTTTATATATTATGTACATATCATTTACATGAATAGTCATAGTATACTCTGTATGGGTAATTTTTGTACAAACATATTTTTGATGGCTACAGCCTAAGTTATAGCATGTGCCATCCATGCATCTACAACATGTAATTTTCTCAATGAATAGAAATTGTGATTTTTCCCATAAAAAAAAGTTAAAAAGTTTTAAACCCCACATATCAGAACTAAGAACTATCAGTACAATAAATCCTTCAAACAAATTTATTTCATTTTTTCATTCAAAAATAATCAAATTAATGAAACTTTTCTAAATATAAGAAAATAAAAAATAAAAATTATTCCAAAACTTTAATCCATTTCTTAATATAATAAATCTAGAATTATAATCTATCTATATTTAACAATATGATTTTTTTTAATCCAAAATTACTACTACACCTATCCTTACTCATTAGTAGATAGGGCTTCCTAACATTTCTTATAAAAAATTGGAGGTACAACAAATACCAACTTATAATAATAATTGAAGTATTTACGACTTCCTAACCTTTCTTATAAAAAATTGGAGGTACAGCTAATACCAACTTATAATAACTAGCAATTGTCCCAAAAGGTACAAAGAGAGGCCGATAGGATTATTAAATTAGAATTGTTGAATTTCTCTAAAAGAGATGTTGGTTCAAGTGAATTATTAGGCAGTATAAGAGGACCATGAGTTTAAATATGGGCTACTAAAACACTCTTATAAGCTCACACTCTTTTGAAATTGATTACCCATAAATTAACCACAACACTTAAAATAAACAAATCTAAACCAACGAATGTGAGGATACGGACGTGGCTTAAACCCGGAACCACCAAAAATATGGAATGTAATAATTATAAAAATTTACATCTCTTTTTTGGCGTAAAATTACCTTAAGTTAAAAAAACGGATAAAGTCAACATTTTCACAACCTCTAGCTTTGTAGCATGAAGAGTATTTCAACAAATTTTTATAATTAAATTAGGTGAGACTGAATAATCTGAACAATGCCATGAAATGGAATGGAATGCAAACAAAGACTTCACTGACATTTTCAAGATTTTGGACAACTGTTTTGTCTAATGTGGCTCTTTAATTTTCCTTCTTGTGCTAGTGGTGCCATGATTTAGTGGCCTATTTTTCGTACATAAATGCTTGTGAATGTTGTGATTCTAATCCAGAATCTCAACCAAAGGCATAATTGTTAATGCCAAAACTAGTCCTAGGTGATTCTAGTGGAATAACTGCACCTTGCCTGCGACAACATTTAAGCTAAAATCGAAATCAGAGTTTAATGGGGGTTAAAAAGAGAAAAAAAAAAATCCAAGTACTTTAGAGGAGCCATTCATTGAACCATTAGCCATAGCATGGTCATGAAAGCTTCGTCGTATTTTTGTCTGTTGAGCTGGCTTTTAACTAGCTGTGAACAATTACCTCTCTTTTGTTCCCCTCTTACTATTAATAAAAAATATTGTTACTACACGAGAAAAAGACATTCTTAGCAACAATAAATTATTTCCTACTCAGAATTGGGAGCTAATTGCACATACCTTGGGCAGCAAATTCAGGATATCGAGGCAAATACGCCCTTCATTGTCAATATTGGGATGATAAATTGGGGTCACAAATTTCACATTCGGAGGCTCGAAAGGATATGTGCAATTGGAAAAATAATATTAAAAATTACTTAAAATCCAGAAAATAAAATCATACTCAATAGACTGAAAAACCAAAATTGGAACTCAAACTGTTCTAGAATCGAAACTGTTACAACTACTAGAAAGGAATTAATTCAAATAACCTTTCGGGTTCTTGGATCTCGAGCTTGAAAATCCCTTTAGCATAAACAATCCCCTTAGGCCCTTCCATCTCTGTTGGAAAGCACAAATCTTGTTGCATTCAAACCCTAGCTTTAGACGCACTTAAAATCAAAATAAATCCAGGAAAAAAACTTACGCGCTTCAAGGCGAGTGAGGAGATTATCATTGGAAGGCCATGCGCAAATTCCAGGTGGAGGATTAGTTTGCAACCACTTCAGTTCTCTCTACATACGCAAGCTGAGTCGCGTTATTTGTGTCTGCTGTCACATAAACTTACATTATTAATTTAAAAGTAAAAACATTATACAGTGGGAAAAAACCATAAACTTAAATTAATCCCACTTAGAAACATAAACTAAGAAAATTCAAAAAAAAACTATAGACAAACTTACCCTAAACACACATTGCAGAGTTGATCACCCATGCCACATCGAGGGCATTTGCCTTTGCTCTCTAATTCGGTATCGCTCTCTAATTCAGTATTATTCTTGAATTCGGGTGCCCTATTTCGTAGAAAAGTACACACGAAGCCAACGTCAAACCACCTGTGCCATGTCGAGCATTCAATCCATGGGAAAAATAGTCTGTCATGGTAGCTAACCAGTGTGGAACTTTCTGCTCCATTTTCTGTCGACTTGAATTTTCTCGTATTGTAACATTGATTTTCTCTCAACTTGAATTTTCTGATATTATAGCATCGATAGTAGCAGGAGCTGAGTTTGCAGCCCAACTCTCACAATACCCGACCACTGCATCTATTATTGTAATGCGCTACACGGCTCCTCCACCCCAACTTCACCGGAACCATGATTTCTCCGCTTTCCACAACCTGCTCTTTGATATACCGAACAAGGAACATGCTTTCATCAAGAGACCCTTTCAATGCCCTGCACGTCCTCCAGATCTAGGGATATTGTTGCAATGGCACTCTCAGAAATATGCTCTCCAATAGATCGGGCACGATGTTGATTAAAATACAAGGATCTAAAGATGATGGAGTAGTAATTGTAGAGGTTGTAGTACTGGAAGTTGATTCATCAGAGGGCTCCATTGTTAATATCCCTGCAACAATTTCCAAAGGATGGCCTTCTTGATTATGACGAGTCCCTTCCCTGCTTTGTGTGAATTGATCTCCCAATAAATTAATCACACTGCTACTTTTACAAGCCCAAGAAGCAGAATCACAACAGGCCAGTGCTTGCCAAAAGCCAAGAAAGATGGAAAAAGCAGTAAAAATATCTAGCCATGACAAGAAGGCAACTCAACTGATATTTGGAAAAAGCAATCACATTTCAAATCAACCATTGAAAGTGTCTCATTTGATCCAACGGAGGAGGGTAAAAGTGTTGACAATTGTTGATGCATAGGAAAGGCCTATCGACCTAATAATTGAAGTATTTATAGACGTTCTTATGGTTGCCAACATTTCCTTTCCTCATTCAGACGGGCATGAATTTCCTTTGTATAATGACGCACATGCTTTTCACATGCTTGCTAAAAGAATTTTATGCTACTTTAGTTATTTTATACTAATTTTGACATCACGTTTTCCGAAATTTCCGTATTTTAATTCTCCTAGCTCCTTAGAAAAGGAGTTATCACGAATATAACGTCGTTTAACCATTCAAAGGAAACTATTATAAAGTTGACCTCATTCCACTAACGCGAAAGAAAGGGTTTTCAAATATGAAGCATTGAAATTGAAAACTATTCTTTGAAGGCCAGTTAAAAAAAACATTTCCGAATAGCTTTTCATGGGCCTTTTATAATGAAAATCCAGTCAGATATACAAATGTGTTCCTTTTAATAACCAAAGATTATCCAAACCACTTTTTCTAATATGGTCATGTTGTCCTTTCATAATAAAGATAGAGAAAGTGTTTTATATTATCACTTGTTCCTATCTCTGCATATTTTTACTGTTCCTACATACTATGGATGGTAAGGTCCTCCATCCATTCATCCTAAAATCTTCATATCTTCACGCACTAACTGCCAGTCATTCAAATTCATTAGTGGCCACCCATTTTTCTGTTTTTATAAATAATTTTATACTATGATCTCTGATCTTTAATTAAGGATTTAAAAATTAAATGTGTTTTTAAGATAAATATCTAGTTTATATTATGTTATAAAATTGTAAAGTTTTCATATTATCCCATAAATTTTTAAAGTTCGATAAATTATATACAAAATTGATGTTTTTATGATGATTAGAATTTATTAAGTTAATATGATTTATTACATTTTAAAAATGTGATAAATTATTGAGGTATTGTGTTAGTGACATATATTTTCATTTTATAGCGTTTTGAGATTAATTCACAATTTAGCTATAAAATTTATGATTTAGGCTTTTAAAATGTGATAATTAGATTTATACATTTTAGGGTGTGATATCATTTTATTTTAATAGTATGTTGAGACGATATACAATTTCACTATAAATTCATAAGAATTTTTCTTTTTTTTATGCATGTTTATTTCTTCTTAAAATTAGTTAAAAAATATTTTTATATTATTATATATTGGAATTTAATTCACTTTTTAGTTTATTTTTTCCCAATTTTATCATCCCATATTTCTATTTAAATTTTAAAGATAAATATATTTGTAAGTATATTACTTATTTTACAAAAATATTTATTCTTATCTTTAATAATGCACCAAAACTTAAAACCTTAATCCTTTTAAAAAAATAATAAAATATAATAAATATTTTATGATCTTAATAATCAAAACATTAAAAATAAAATTTTAACTTTAAAATAAATAAAATTATCAAAAGCTTATTACAAGCACAAAAATGTAAGGCACAACCATAAATGAATCTATATATAAAGTTAAAGGCCTATGTGTTATACCTTTTTAAGCTTTATTGTTCACGGTTTTAACTGTGAAACACTTTTTGAGCCTAGATCACGGGAAAATGTTAAGATTCATTTAATCAATTTCATAAGATCGAGCGAACTATTTGTTTTACGAATCTATGATTTTTGTTTTTTGTTTTTTTCTTATTAATCAGATTTTTTTTTCATTGATTATTATATCTAATTTTGAAAATTAAATATTCCCTTCACGTTATTTAAAAATAATTTTTTAAATATTTAATTGAATTTTAGTTTCAAAATTTTATTTCAGGTTTTGCATACTATAATGATATATAGATAATTATCTGAATATTTTATGCTATAATTTATGGATATCATTGTAATATTTATGTTTGATTTTTAGATATTTGTGTAGTTATTTTTTATTCTTAAATTTAGGAAGTTATTCAAAAATAAAATAGTTAAAAATAGCTCAAATTAAGTAAATAATATATTTACTGTTAATTACTTACCAAGGTAATTTAATTAAGTGTTTTCATAAAAAATAGATAGGAATAAAATGTAAATGAATATATTTACCAAGATTTTTTGGGGTCATTATTTATGTTTTCCTTACCACTTATGTAGGAGTAAAATTCTAAATGTGTAGCCTTACTAGTGGTTACCGCACAAAAGAAATTATTCAAAGAATTCAATTCGTTGTGTTGAGCAAGAAATTAAAATATCCAATTCACATCTCAATTCATTAGTCCAAATCTAAACTATAGAATTCAAATTTTCTATTGAACATTATTAATTTAACATTGACCAATGTAGATAATAATTTGTTATGCAATTTTTTCCAAAGCATAATTCCTACCTTTAATGACATGGATTACACTTCCCTTACAACACGTATTTGATAATGTGCAAAGTAATTTTCTATTTGTATTAGGTAAATGTGAAAAGATAAAAATGAATTTAGAAATACAAGATAGTTAATATTTGAAATTTCATTTATTGATAAGATAACAAGAATAAGTTGTCATCTTTCATTTATAACTATAAAATAAAGATAATTTAAATTTAATATTATAATAATGATCAATTTAATTGATTTAAATTTTTACAAGAAAGAATTAATACAATATATATTGATGAGTTTAAGTTTCTGTGATCTATATATAGTTTCATCCTAAGGACAATGGTTCATCGTGACGACAATATGAAGTATCACATCATGACAAGGGGTTATAATAGATAGACAAATTTATTCAAGAATTATAAGAGATATAACTACTCTTAACTCGCTCATTAATTAAGTGGAAAGATTATTTTCTTCATAATTTAAATAATTAAGTCAAATATGTCAAATATATATAAATAAATATTAATATCATTTTTCACATAAATTTGAAATTACTTTTTATTGGACTAAAAATAAAGAGAAAATTAATTTTCTCAATTATTATATATATCGATGAGATATTATTATCCACTTCATAAAATGAGGTTTAGGATGAATTATTAAAATAATAAGATATATTATTCTTAAAATCAATTATAAAATACCAAAGTCAAAGGTTATATATATAAAGGGGAGTCAACTAAAGAGATAAAATAAACCAACAAAAGGAAACAAAGAGGAATCAATAAACTTCAGAAATCAGAATATCTCAAAATCAAGGAAATAAAAAGGGAAAAATCAAAGAAATCGAGGCAACCACTAAACCAAGAAGGAAATAAAACTAAGAGGAAAGAACATTGATCTAACAGTTGCTTAGATTACTGTCTCTTTTCAATTTCAATGGCTTCCCTAAATTTAGGGTGATAAAAATGAGAAATCTTTGTAATAAAATGAGCCTCTTCAATGCATATATGATATACATATATGATGTTTTGTCTTCTCAGCATCTTCAGCTGGTCCTCCAATGCTTGATGTGTTGAATATGTAATTTCAACCCAGCATTTAATACGCCCAAAACAGCCAAAGTAAAACCACAAACCCGCGGTATGTTTCTCGGGACTGCTTTTGCGTGAAGTGGTTTTCGTACATAGGCGACCCGAGAAATATAGTTTTGACGCCTGGCAGAGGCATGACATCACCCTCTGACAGTTTCTCGGAAGGTAAATGTCGATTAAAAAGCTTTTCCGATATTCTCCTCCTTCGTCCAATCTACCCCATCGCTCTCCACCATTAATTGTTCAAAGCTGCATACGAGGCTGCAATAAATGTTACATGGAGTAAAGTTTGGTTAAAAAGGCCTTCCGATATTCACCTCAGCCGAGGCTGCAATAAATGTTACGTGGAGTAAAGTTTGGTTAAAAAGGCCTTCCGATATTCACCTCAGTCGTTCGATTCGAGGAGGGCAAATCAACGGTTTACGGGCATCACAAACCTGCATCAAATAAATATTGCGTGGAGTAAAATAAACTTTTGTTAACCGCAAGTTTTAATATTAATGCATTTAATGAATTTGTCATAGTTGTAGGTAAAAGATTTTAATTTTAATGTTACGGAGTGTTACGCAGTAATTTGTCACCGTTGGTCACCGTCCCTGTTGCACCCCCGCTGTCACACATTGGACGACACATTTACGGACCTATGACCAGTGACATAACTTGAAAA
>APFE030070977.1:0-16935 GCA_000404065.3 Pinus taeda | reverse complement strand
ACTAATCATAATATATAATAGTTATGATTATATTCAATAATATCTATCACGAAGAAATAAATAGAAAGAAGGAGAAGGACCGGAAAGAGATCAAAACAAGAAGGATAATGACGCAAGCAAAGAAGATGAAAAGGGGGGGGAGGGGGAGAAAAAGAAAGACTAGGATGAAAGGGCAGGGATCCAACATCTACTGATCTTCCAGCCATCATCTCTATTGAGATTGTTAGGCCTTCTTTTGATCTCAATAGCTTCCCTAAATTTACGATGATGGCACTGAGCAACTTTGGTAATAACCTTGGCCTCCTCAATACACACCTGATGCTTGGTCTTTTCCACATGCTCTGCTAATGCTGAAGACTTGGATCTCCCATGTCTTAGGTCGGCCGCATGTTTGCTGATCCTCTGATGGATGGAGCGCCCTGTTTCCCCAATATAGGGGGTCCCACATGAACAAGGGATCAAGTAGACACCCTTCATGTCCTTAGGGTTAACGGGATCTTTCACCAATCGAAGGGAATTGCGAATGGTGTTGAGGGGCCTAAAGGTTGAGGGAATATCAAACCTTTTAAGGATCCGAGCATTCTTGTCCGTGGTTCCTTGGACATAGGGAAGATGGACACCTAGACGACGTTCTTTTGACTCTTTCTTAATTAACGCATTTTTAGAGGCTTTACGGAAAGCCTTCTGACCTAGGCATCTACTATATCCATTCTCCATAAAGACATTAAGGGGATGGGATCTCTCCTTATCAAAGCTCTCACAATCAGAGATCCTAAGGGCACGAGTAGCGAGGGTGTTAAGAACACCCAACTTCTGAGCAGGGAAATGATGGGAATCGGCATGAAGATACTGCTCAGTATGTGTTTTCTTTCGGAACACAGAGTGGGAGAGATAGCCATCCTTATTCCGAGATATAAGAATATCCAGGAAAGGGAGGCAACCATTGACCTCTTTTTCCATGGTGAACTTAATGGCAGAGGGCTGGCTGTTGAGGTGATTAAAGAAACGATCCATCTCCTCAGGGCCATGGGGCCAGATGACATTAGTGTCATCCACATATCTTTACAAAGCTTGGGAAGGAGACGAGCTGAGGCTAAAGCTTTGGCTTCGAAATCTTCCATACAAAGATTCGCAACAATAGGGGAAAGAGGGGAACCCATGGCAACACCACAAGTCTGTTCAAAGAACTCACCCTCGAAACAGAAGAAAGTGGAAGTGAGACAGATCTCCACCAGATGCGTGGTATCGGGATTTGTTAGGCGATAGATCACTTCCAAAGCCTCCTTTATAGGGATGCATGTATAAAGGGAGACCACATCAAAGCTGACGAGACTGTCCTCGGGGCTCAGCTTAATATCCCTAAGCTCCTTAACGAAAGATGCAGAGTCTTTCATGAAGGACTCAGTGCGGCCAACCAGGGGCTTAAGTTTAAGGGCCAGGTACTTAACCAGAAGATAGGTTGGACCGCCAATGGTTTTGACGATAAGCCTCAGAGGGGCTCCTTCCTTGTGAATCTTTGGTAACCCATAGATCCTAGGAGCAATGGGACTGCTTTCAATGAGTTTGTGGCACAGGGAACTCACCGAGTTATTAGATTTGATGGCGAGAGCCACTGTCCTAGAAATCTTCTTTAGAGGGTTCTTGGGCAGTTTTTTATAACTACCACTATTGAGGAGATGATCTAACATCTTCCTCCGGTAATCATCCTTGTTCAGGATGACCATAGCTCCTCCTTTGTCCGCCTTCAGAACGACAATATCTTTGTTCTGATTTAAGGATTTTAGGGTAGAGAATTCCTCATTGCTAAGGTTCTTCCGAGGGGGCTTAGCCTTTCTAAGGACGACAACACAATCTTGTCTAACAGTGTCCTTGATATTATCCGGAAGATCTCTAATCCCGTATTCCACGTCGCAAATAATGTCCTCCAGGCCCATTAGGCTGCCTCAAAACACCAAAACTTCCTGCCACGTGTCCCTTCATACCACCATGCCATATTGGCGTCAACAACCATTTGGCATTATTGGAACCAATCGGATCTTGCCATGTGTCCACATCGAAACCAACCTGATGCCTACATGTTTCTTGCCTGTAGGAGAGAGAAATGGGCCTCACCTACCCTTGTTTTACATAAAATTCCTTTGTAAATTTCTCTTTGGCTCTCTCGATGATTTAACAAAGGATGCACAGTCTCGACTTATTTAACTCTTCCCGCAAGATCGCATTGGGTGCACAATAAAGACCTGGATTCAAGCTTTAAACCCATCTACCGCCCCCAGGGAAAGGCGAAAACTACAAACCCATAAATGCAACAAGAAACACCCCCAACAAGACTTTTGACAATAATAAAAAACAGGGCATCACGAAACTTGAAGGATTTTTGAAAACAGAAACGTTGTTTTTTTGTCCCAACTCCAAGATCCAGAAACAAAAATGATAGATTTGACTAACATGAGGCCTTAGAGTGTGCGATCACCAAAAAATTGACATATATGGAGAGATGCACATCGCGAGAGACCCATCTCTCTTTACTTAAGATGAGAAAATCCATTGTAAAAGGAGATCCGTGGAAGAGAGACGTGTTTGGTATTTTGTGCAAGAGATCCATTTGTGATGTTATGTTATGTAAACATAAATAAAATAAAATAAATAAGAGGGGCTTTCCAACCCAATATGGAAGACATGTTTTTTTAATGTAATGTTATGTTTTTTTCCAAGGAAAAAAGCAGTAACTTTTTATTAAAAAGTAATGAAAAGTTACATAATCAGATGTATTGAAACATGCTGTAAGCTGCCACAAGGGCTCAAGTGCTTTCGCACCCCACGCACCGTTAGCGAACTAACATGCACAAAGAATAAGTGAAAGAGAAAAGAAGAAGAGGAAGGAGAAAGAAGGGCAGAAAAAACTGAAATCCGGCAATGAGCAGAGCTCACGCTTCAAGTTTTTCTCCCCTTTTTCTTTTCGACCTTACGCCACTCTCCTTGAGAGGGCTCGATCGATGCAATGACTATCTGTGTTTTTGTATTCTGAGGGCCAAGTTCTTTGTCTGAATCTGAAGTGTCTGAGTGATGGAGCCGTTTGTTGCCTCCCGTAGTAGGAGCCATTCTGGACTGTTCTGCCTTGTTGTCTGATGGGGTTTCCTTCTGATTCTCCATTTCTTGAGATACCTCGGTATTCTCTGCTGGGTTCTCTTCCTCTGCTGCTTCTGATTCCTCGTCCTCTGAATCTGGTGGTGAGAAATGCCATCCTTTTTTCTGCTTCCCTTTCTGCTTTCTTTTATTCTTGGCTTCTGGGCATGTGCTTTGTAAATGTCCTGTCTGCCTACAGAGCCTGCATCTGAAGGCGGTGTTTTCATAATCTAGTACCTGTAGCCAGTTCTGATGTTTGTAGACCAGCCTGATGTTGTCCGGGAGCCCTCTACTTAGATCTACTTCCACACAGATCCGTGCGAAAGTGTATATCCTTTCATCGATCCTTTCCAGATCTGTTTTGACATATTTCCCTATGCTGTTCCCTATACCTTCCAGCACTCGTTCATGCCAAAAGTGCAATGGAAGGTTGTATAGTCTAACCCAAAATGGCATTTTTGTTACAGTCATTTTATTTGGATCAAAATCTGGGAACCATGGGGTCACAAACAGCCCCGATGTTCCCCAGAACCATGGCCCTGAACTTATCACTATATCTCTGACTTCCTGGGATGTAAATTTTACTATGAAGAACCCTTTTGAACACAGGTGGATATCACATTCCATGGTCCATTTAGTGAAGATCCAATGGAATAGATCCAAGGGTTTTGGCCAGTAACTATTGAAACGGCAGATAAGAGCTTGTGTTTCATAGTCACTGACGACATCATCGATCCCTGATGAATCTAAGTTTAAAGCTGGGGTTTCTTCTGATTGGTCAACTATATATGGCCTAGGCAAGGAGCCACTGAGGCCTGGAGAGGGCCCTGAATTCCTGTTGCCTGGATTGGATCCTGTATTCCTGTTGCCCTGTAAAATGTTTTTGTAGGATCCCTTTGGTTGATGTTGGGCTGCAGCTTTATTCCTTTTGTCTCCCCCTGAGGTGCTTGTCTGTCCCTGATGCAGAGTCCCCCCTCTTAATCTGAGATTTAATGTAATGTTTGAGCCTGGCCCAATCTCATAGCTCTCCAACGATCTACCGTCCTGAAGGGACCGCCTTCCACTGACCAGATGCTGGGCTTGAACTGGGAATCCCATTTCTGCCCTTATTTGTTGTTTCAGATGCAAGGAAGTGTCTCCTGCATGTACCCAGACTAAACGTGTTTTCCCCTGAGGGAGATTAATCAGAATCTGGAAACAAAGATTCGTTACCTGCTCTGGCTGATGGCGAAGTTTTCGTACTGGCTCCGATTTGGGTCGATTTCCTTTTTGCATAGCTAGATCTGCAGAAACTCTGCCCGATCTAGGGTTGTTGTCTTCGATCTGTCGCCGGGGATCAGTCTGAAGTCCCAGATCTGGCCGCCTGTTTCTCAGTATGGGGCGTAAATCGGGTAGATCCGTCCAAGATCTGCTGTGTTTTGACCATGCAGGAACAAAAGGGGACAGATCTGCAGCAGAGGGACCCCCATTTTTGCATGCAGAGATCGTGAGAAAAGGGTCACTGTTGGCGAGAGGGATAAAGCCAAACCCTGACGAAATCCCACCTTCGAGGAAACTTCTGACCCTAAAAGCTATTTTTTTATATAGATCTTTGTTCTCAGGCCTTTTGACGGACTTCGCCTCCAGATCCGCCATTGCCATGATCGGCCCAACCCGCAGTTGATAAAATGTGCGAGGGTAATCTGCACTGCCCTGAAGATTCGGATATTTCCATGCGTATGGTCGAATAGTCATACCCGAGCTAGTAAGTCGAAGGGCGGCCGAGCGCTCCATTACCTCGCACCTGAAGCCGGGCCATCAGAGGACTATGGCTGTGGGCAAACCTGCAAAACCGCAGCCAACTGCCTCAATACCTAGGGTTCCATTAACAGAGCAGGGGAAAGCAATATCGCCGACCATCTCTCGATCTCCCTCCTTTTCGCTGCTTCTCAATAACTCGTTCAAATTAATGTAATGTTATGTTATGTAAACATAAAAAATATTAAGAAATAAAATAAAATTAGGTTTACAACTCAGGAGATTTGATCTCTCTCGGCAAATATGGATCTGGGTTGGTTATATATATAGGTAGTCTAACTTATAGATTAAATAGCCATTTTCAACGCATTTTTTGTAGTTAATTTTAACCAAATATTGTCATAGATTTTTAAAAACTTGAGTTTAAGTTGTTTAATCTATAGAATTCGAGTGTCCCAAGGGGTTTTTTAGGGTGTTGAATCTATTTATGCATTTAAAAAAATCTTTTAAACAATAAGTTTGCTTGAGATTGTATCATCTATTATGGTGAAAAAGTTTACTTAGTCTATAAGTTACTATAGATATATTATATAATATAATTTATATATATTATATCTTATTAGTAAAACCTATGAGTTATCAAACTCAAATGCAACATAAATTTTAATTATTTGACTTTTATTTATTATTATTTTATTTGAGTATGTCAATTTATATAAGTTAACTATGGACATTAAACATTCCTTTCAATTCGGCTCAGAGCTTGTCTCTTTGACAAATGAAGAGGTGTTATAATGTTTTTTACAAATAATTAAAATTATTAATATGGATGTTATAAATGGAAAGTCAATTTATTTAGAATAAAATTAAATTTAAAAAATTATAAGTTTATAAATATTGTTATAGTAGTTCAAGTAAAATTGGGGCCATAGAGTCAATTTATCATTGGTCATTTTTGTGGTCTAGGTTTTGAACTCATGGTTTTGTCAATAATATTCTTATGTAATATAGCATATACATAGAAAAGGATTCATCTTAACTCTGGAACTATCA
Source organism: Pinus taeda (assembly GCA_000404065.3). Taxonomy (NCBI): domain Eukaryota; kingdom Viridiplantae; phylum Streptophyta; class Pinopsida; order Pinales; family Pinaceae; genus Pinus; species Pinus taeda. The sequence goes on along the minus strand of APFE030070977.1, from coordinate 11,019 downwards.
AGTGTCTACACATATCAAATTTTTTGAGATGCAAAAAGATTTACACTTTGAAAGATTTGATCTATCAAAAAAAAGTTAAAATAAATCTATACTGATTTATGAAATTATTCATACTCTATAAACTTTTATTTTATATTTTATTAAAATTGTATTTTAAATCGATTGACTTTATTATTTAAAAATATTCAATAATTATAATTATAAATTCACATTGGATTAATTCCTTTTTTTTTTTTAATTAACGTACATTGACATTAGAATATTTGGTTAAAAACAGTAAGAGGAAATGTTACCGCTGAACACTCTGTACCTTAACTTCAAAAGTCCAATGCTTCTGTAATACATGCTTTTCTGTACATTAACTTAAAAAGTCCAAAAGTCCAGTAATACGCGCCTCCTCCCTTGATAATGAGTGGCAGGAATTTACGGTGGTCGCACAACAAAATCCATGAATGCTTATACTAAACGTCGTCGTCCATCACAATCTATTGAGGTCATCAACAATGGAAGGGTTTGATATAGAGGGTTCTAGCTTTTTTAAGAGTTAAAGTCAATTTGAAGCTTTATAAACCCTTTAAGAAATGATAGAACCAGACAGTAAAAGTTACAGAAATTCTACGTGACCAGTAGGAAAAATTCTGCAGACAATACAAGCAACCCATTCAATCAAAATTGTTTGTAAGAATGACGATGGCAATACGCAGAAAATTTCCGAGTTTGAACAAATTGGTGGGTCAAATTTGCATTGCAAAATTGAAAAAGTCTCACAGACAAGTTAGGCGAAGAAAAATTCAAAACCACAGATTGTAAAGCCACAACCAGTTGAGGAAGATGGTAAACTGGAACATTCAGGAATTGTACAGATTTTCTATAAAGTTCGATTCCAAAATTCATACCCGAGTAGGTGAATGGTTTGAATTATTCCTTCAAGATTAATTTCATGTTTTGAATTTATGTACAGTTGCAGAGACTTACTAGGCATCTTGAAGGATTGAGGTGAAGTTGATAAGAAGACAAAAAGCTACAAAGGAAAGAGAAGTCAACGGATAATGCAGATTAAAGAGAACAAATAAGAAGTTGCAGAAAGTATCAATATTGCAGACCATCCAAGAAGATTTGAAGTAGAGAGAGGTGAAAGGTTTACTAGAGGAAAAGATAACGTTGTTGGCACTAAATATAAACTCAAGTTGTTGAAACTGAATCAAGAGTGGCAACATATGCCAGCATTGAATTTATGGCAGAATGTGGAGGGTAATTTGATGATGATAAGCGTATTGTTATAACATTTGGAAGAGAGTGTTTGAAGAACTAAAATAAAGAAGAAGCTTTTCCAATGACAAAATGTAAATCAAGAGCTAAGGGTTGCACCTTAGTTGTTGATGTTGATGGTGGTAGTGTAAAATATTTGGTTATTCATAATGTTATACATAATTGGAATTTGAATTTGAGTTTTTTTTGCCTCATCTAAATATATACAAAGTGTATTGTTGTTAAAAAAACGATAAGTTGTATTTAAATAGACAAAATAGTTTGAGAGAGAAAATCAAAACTCACGATAAAATGATATCATATTTGAAAAGTAAATTTTTGCTAGTAGATTATGTTTAAATTTGTAAAAAGGTTTCAAAGCAAAAGCAATGTTGTAAGGTCCAAACAAAATGAAGAAATTTGATAATCTATAGCTAAATATGTGAATGGTTTGAATTATTTCTTCAAGTTGAATTTAATATTTTGATTTTGTGTACATACATAGATACTTGTTAGGCATTCTTAGGGATTGAGGTTCACTCTATGAGAAGTAATTCAGAATGAATCATTATATAATTTTTCATTCATTTTGGTACTTTTTTGGTGGAAAAATTAGAGGAATTGCCTTGCAAGGCCCATTTCAGGGGTAGGTCATTTGGGGTTTGGAAATTTGAGGCATCAAATGACAATTTTGGAGATCAAAACTTTGTGATAACATATTTCCATCTATCAACACTATTCTACACATTGAAAGATTTCCAATGGTGCAAAAATCACCTCAATCGAAGTTTGTATGTGAAAGTTATGCCTCCCATAAGTTACTTATCTTGTTGACCACCATGGTATTAAGTGAATTACATGCTAGCCCTCATTACTCACACATGTGTGGCTAGTTATATGTGACTTTCTAGAGGATTCAAAATCCTAACCCTCACATTGGATGCCAATCAGACTATGTTAAATATTTCGCTATTAGGAAATGAAGGGTTTCCAGTCGTTTGGCATTGTTATTGTTCTACAATTGAGTAGGGCATCTAGGGGTGTAATATTAAAGTATAACAAAGGAGAAGAAGATTCTATAGCAGCTATAGGCCATAGTTTCCATGAAAAATCCATAGTGAGTGTCCCCTTCTTTGGAATTCTCAATTCATAAACTAAGAAAAAATCAGCATAGGCCTCACCTTCTAGTTGGGTTTTCTTCTATATTGGGTTTCTCATGACATATCTTATGTCTATTTGTGTGGATGGTGCATTCATTTGCTTGTTTCTTTCATTTTGGTTTTAGTTATTTCCATAATTTTGAGCACTTTGTAGGCAATATTAAATTTGAGATCTAAGGTAATAAATTGCATAATAAAATATTTCAAAATATTGTAAGATACATGTGACGAACTATTCTAGTGGAGTGTTTATCATAGTTTACATATCATATTGGTATCAAAGCAAATTTTATTTGGGGTTTTGTGGGAAGTTGTAAGATCCAAGAATTGGAATAATATGGAAGTCTCTAAACCCTAGCCATGGTAGATGAGTCTAGCCATAATAACCCTCAAAAGGAGGCAAAGGATAGATTTTCAAAGCTAAAATAACAATGCCTTGATATCTCCCAAAACATGGCCCTCCTCACAGTGGCTTTATAGAACAAGTTTGGACATTTTGGGAGGTTGATCGCTCCAAATCAGAAGTTGGATTGGACAAGAAATTAGGAGATAATGAAGACCTAGAAAATGAGTTGAAAACATAGCCATAGAAAAGCAAGAAAGTTATAATATCATTAGTTCACATTCCTTGTTTAAAATGGAAGTGAAAGTGAACATCAAACCCTATTAATATGAGATTAATGTTGTTTAGTTGAATGACTAGTTCCAACAATTTAAAGTTTATTTTAGTATCCATAATATAAGAGAGGAGAAAACATTTCATTTTCCCCATTGAAATCTAGTGGGAAATCCACATAGAGACACTTAGGCTAAAGGGTTATCCCCTAATAGCTTAGTGGAAGCATTTCAAAATCCTCATGTCCTACTCCTACCCTACTAGTTATGTAGAGGATTAGTGGATTTGTTGGTATCACTTCAGGCCCAAGGCTAGGGAAAATTGCGTAAGGGTACACCACCAAATTCAAAAAAAATGGTGATTATGTTAAGCATCTCTCTCAAGAACCCATAGGTACTTTTCAAGCACCTTGGGAGCATACATAGAAATTTATATAAGTAAGTGGTGGAATTTAAACCTAAGACAATTGATGAGGCTTGTGTTTAAGCACATTAATTATAGGATATAGCTAATAAGAAAAGATAGACAAGTGGTTCCAAATAAAAAGACCACCAAGATGCTTCCAAGGGGTGAGGAAAAAGTGGAAAGGAAGGACAAGAAGTCAACTATAGCACATTAGTTCAAGAATCCAAACAACTACTACAACCATTATACATTTGATGGCACCACCGAAGATAAATGTTGGAAGTTACATCCACAGATAAATCCAAAGAACCATAATAAGGATGCCAATAAAAAATAAACTACTATCTATGGATTCAGGGAACTAAGTAAAGCACAACTCAAATGTAGATGAAAAAATTTAGTACAATACAAAAGGAGGTTAACATGACTATCCTTCATTACAAGGAAGAGAAGGAGATGACTAAACTCATTGATATTAAAGTTCAGGACAAGAAGATAAAGGTGGATACTCTATTTGATTCAAGTTTTAGAGCCCAACCTCATAAAAGAAGATCCAATTAGCAAGCTTGTATTGGAATTTCATGATCGTCCTAATCCATATATGCCGGGATGGGTAAATAATGATGTATACGTCAAGGTCAATAAATTATGTAAGATGCAATTTGCTATAAGTGCAAACTAGATTGATGAAGTGGAGATATATGCAATATCACGTGATCGATGTGGTGTAGTGTTTGTGAGGAATGTAATCTTCACGAGGAGAGAAAAATAACATCACTTAATCAAGGATGGAAGTATTTCATCATTATCACACACAAAGATAAATCCAAAGTGCTAATAAATACAATAAAAGATTATTTCTATAGGAAGTTTGTGTTACTTTTACTAAGAAAGAATTAGCTAGGTGATGAATCAATAAAAGCAAAGGCTTATTGAGAAGGATGTAGAAAGAGTAGAAATGTTAGTTGGAGGAGTCATTTTAGACATACAGATAAGTTTTTTAGGAGCCTAAAGGGTTACCACTTGAATAGGGAGTGGAGCATGAGATACAATTGTTGCCTCACTCTCCATTGTAAAATGTTTAGTTGTATTAATAGTCTATCTTGTAAGCAGATGAAGTGAATAAATAGTTGAAGTAAATGTTGGAGTAGGAAGTAAATTGATCAAGCACCTCACCTTGTAGATCACTTATTGTCATAGTATCCAAGCAAGATGTAACTTCGTGAATGTGTATTAAATTCAAAGCTCTCAACAAGATCATCCTGAAGAATTTGTAGCCTCTACCTAGAATTAATGATTTGTAATCCATAAATTGTCATGGATATTCCATTGGACAATTCATCACAATTGATCTAATAGAGATTTATTGAAATCCAAAATTCTACACTATGAGGATTGATTTTCCTTTGACTTTCCAGATTTATTAAATTATTTTTTCTTCTTATGCATGCAATATATAAAATGCGGAAAATAGATAACAAATAGAAAAATAACTCATAAAACCATAATAACACAAGACATGATTTGGGAAACCATTTATAAAGAAAACCTAACTGGAAAGTGAGGCTTTATGCTCTCTCTTTCTGTGAATAAAAATGGTGCAAATACAAAGGGAGTGATAACTGTGGCTTGTGGGCTTCTACAAAACACTCTATTCTACCGTCTCTTTATCCACTCTCAACTACTCTGCTCAAATATGGAACAAAATGCACTAAAATAGAAACGAACCCCCTTTCCTCCCATTGGCTCACTTACAACACAACCACATAATCAACTAGTGGTTAATTTTGATTCCTTTAACTCTTAACCAGATTTACAATATTGACCCCTCTAGAGTCTTCTTCATCATGGTCATGTGGCCAACCCCTTTTCCATGAGTAATGGGGCTTATGTGGAATCCTCTCAAATCATGGTGGACAAAATAGGAAGGTCAACTTCTAGGTGGCGTAACTTTTCGCATGCAAAATTCATTTGAGGTATTTCTTAGGCCATTCGAAAGGAATATAAGTATAAAATAGTGCTTGGGGGTCTAATGTTAGCAAGTGTTTTTGGACCCCAAAAAAATTCATTAAATTTGTCAAATTGCCTCCATAAGGTTTTAATCCCAAATTCACCAAATTGAGACCTATCGGAAAAATGGTCCCGTGAGTTGATTCCTCCATTTTCTCCACTTTGAAATCATTAATATGAAGGAAAAATAATATAATGATCCAATCTATATCGATTTTTTATATCAATTAAAGAATGCAAAGTACTTCACCAAGTTGGATCTCAAATACAGATACCAATACTGCATATGAGTTGAAAAAGGAGGCACCTTGAAAGATTCCTCCAAGACAAGGCAAGTGTTGGCAACATGGTGGTTGCATTGATTTCAACCACGATGAGGCAATCAAAGTTGGGAATTGATGTCAACATGATACTGGAGCTTGCATGATGATTTGATCAAATTCTTATGTGTTTGGTGGTTTTTAGGGGCTTAACAAGTTGGTGAAAGAAGGCTGGAAAGACTGGTGGAAAATATGGCTGAGAAATTTTATGGTTTCCCAACAATAGAGGGCGAACATTGTTAATATTTGAGAAATCCACGTCCATAAAGGAGGAATCCTAGAGTTTTTTTTAATGGAAAATCCACATCTATAGCTTAGATAAGACATGTAGAACTCGTGTTCACTCTTATAGGTGTCCAAAACAAAATACCATGAGCCTCAACCATAGATTTTCCCAAGGGATCGTTTGGAAATTTCGTTTGAGGAGTTGTTGACTTAGTTTGCAATGATTATGTTGAATTGGTCTCCAAATAGATGTGAATGCATTAATTGAATTGGTTGTGGAGTTAGTGGTCGCACTGGATTATCAACTTGGTTCAATAATCAGTTAATCTAGTCATGCAGTGATTGTTCATGGTAGTGGATCACTGTCTTAGTGGAATGTATTGATCACCACATTGTTCAATATAGTTTGACGTGTTCATAAATATCCTAGTTAAATAGATGTTGTGATGGAGTGTTGAGTGGTTAGACTATGTGGAAATTGAATATAGTGAGCAGAGCATATATCATTTATCAAGAGGTTGTCTGCACCTGTGGGAGTCAATTCGATGGAGTGACAGAGAGATATGATGGGAGTATGGTTCAATGGACTAAGATATGGAGAAGAGGAGTGCAATTGAGGTGAGTTTTGAGACCTATGCAAATGGAGTCATAATAGACATAGCATAATCTCCTTGTTGAGTGAATGAAAAGAGTGAAAATGTAGATTTTGGATAGTATGCAGTGATTAATTGTGCACAAGCAAAGCTAATGAGCGTAAAATACACTTTGTGCACTTGATGAGATGTGATATGTGGTTATAGTGCATATATAGTGACAATGTGATGCAAAGTTGTGTGTAGAGCAAAGATATTAATGGAAAAAATATTGTGGGTCCTTGTAGTTGAGAATTAGCAGAGCAAAGAGGTAGATTTTTGTAGTTGTAGAACATGTGCATGGCTAACAGTGTTGTTGCTTGCTATGTGGATGAACAAATAGGGCATATTTTTAGGTAGAGGTACCTGTAGGTGATCAAAGTCAAAGGTGTTATCACTCCTTAGTTTCCCCAGGCTGAGAAAGGAAGCCAAGGAGGTAACCTCACACCAACATTTGACTTGCTAGCTAGCCCTACCAAATCAGAGAGGGCTCTCTCTAAATCAACCTCATAGTCAATGGAAGTGACTGGAGAATATGAGGATTTTAGGCTAGGTATTAGCTCAGTAGAGTTTTCATTAGGGTTTGTTGGATAAGAAACACAAGTTCTAGGAACTAGGCCAAGTAGGTCAAAAGATCAGTTGCAGACATAGAATGAGGCAAGGTAGATGTAATTAGTGACACAAATGGTTTGTCATTGTAGTGTGGTAATGATGAAAGAAGGAGCAAAATGAGCATACATGTATGAATTCAATTGTTTTAGAGGATGACAACACTTAAATGCTTCTCTTAAACAAAAACAAAGCATTAAACAATGATTATGTTTCAAATCTTAAAAGATAAAGCATAAGGGGAAATATAGATGGTTTCTAAAAAGATCTAATCATCAAATATATAAGAAAATATAGGAAAAATAGAGCCACTAACCACAACATAGGAATCCCATAAAAATAACTGTAATTGTTTGCTATATTTCTACAATAGTCAAGTACACTAGTTCCAAGTCTGAGCTACAATTATCTAACCATCCTTTGACTTCATTCAGCCTACATATAGATGAAAAAAAAGTTTTCCCCTCCAAGGGGTCAAATCCATCTTCCTAGGAATTGCTCTCATGATTCTCTCTAACCATTACCAGATACTAGGGAAGTTAGAAACCAATTCCCCTTTTACACTAATTGAATGAGTTTGTTTCTCCAATCATTTATTTACAATTTAACCCTAACACACTCAATTACATTAGATGAACTCATGAAGTGACCCATTGCATTAATCTAGTTTGACCTTCGACCATTATAAGCAATGAGTCAAACTCACAAAAACATAGTAAATTTGCATAAGTGCAACAAAAGTTTGGAGAGTGTTTTGGAGGCCTTCTTGGATGAGTTTTTGGCTGCAAAAGGTATGGTTGGAAATATGATTATGTCTACTACACCATGGAGTCATCAAGCACTACAAATACCTGCTCCAAATGCTTTGAAACTTTCCTTGAAGTAAAATTGTCCCAAAAGCACAGTCAATGGCCTGAAATAGTGGTAGAAAAGGTAAAAATAGGCACTATTTTGTCAATTTATGAAAATATATGAATCTCCAAGCTCCCCCAGGTACTTTTCTGACATCACTGCATCATTATCCATCTCCACATGCTTGAAATTGTGCATTTATACCTCTTAGGAAAAAGCGTAGCAAGTACTCTCTGCGTTTCTGTACACTAGTTTTCCCTGTGTGACAAAAAACTTCAAAATTTTCAAAAATTTGCAAAAAATTGTTTTCGTTCCTTCTTTATGTCATGGCTTCAAACAACAAAGGATGCATTAACCAAGAGATTAAGGCTATCCCTATTTTTTAGTCTCCTCTTCATTATTTTCATCCTTTCTTTGTAAACCATGTTCCTAGCATAATAATGTCTTTCCATATTTCTTTGCATGGTGGTATCCCTGTTTTCCTTTTTCAAAAGCTTCTCCAAGTGATCATTCACTTTCTCAAGCAAATATTTCTGGTTCTCTTCAATTTCAACCATCAATGAGTCATCTAAGGTGTTTAGGGTTTGAGGGGGAGAAGGATTTTCTGCTTGCTATCCCTGTTTGACCATGGCTCTAGTTGTAGGCCTCCTAGGTTGTACCTGTGTGTCTTCATCCTATTGTTATACATCAATGATAGCCTTATCTTTGTCCTTTGCTAATTTTCCTATTGATAGAGGGCTTTCTTATGCTTTGCTTTGCTACCCTAGGGTTTGTTTTAGTTTCCCATTCTCTTGTTGTAAGAAATCCACCATGTAGTTGGCTTGAGCTAGGTCATCCTACAATTGTTTGATTTGAGAATCCTTCTTCTTGATTAGGTCATATGTTGCCTCCTTATCTCCAAGCTTTTCTGCTAGGTCTTCCATCTCAAAATCAGCAGGTCCTTGTTCTTCACTATTCAAAGGTACATCATGTTTGCCTTTTGATGTCTCATCTCTCATGGTCCCAACTTGAAATTCTTCTTCACCTACAACCTCCCTAGGCAATATTTTTTCTTGAGACCTAGTTCTAGGGATCTCTTCTGTTTCAAGGGAAAAAACCAGCTTTTTACCTCTGCTATATGTCTTTGAAATCTTTGCCCTTGGCCGTGTTTTGGTGACTAATGGCTTGCTTGATGACCCAACCTCCTGTGGCTTGGATGATGCTAAGGAAGTGTTTTGACTCTTTGGTTGACTTGACGTGGGTAGAAGAGCAGCTTCCTCCACGAAAGTCTCCCATGGCATGTTGATCTGTGCTAGCTGGTTGAGGACTACTAGCTTTACTAATGATGATGAAAAATACTAGTTGAATGATCTCTTCCCTTTAACTGCACCTTTTCTGTCATTTTTACCAAACTTCTAAACATGTAGTAAGGTAGGTTTAAGGATTTATGGGAAGTGAAATGCATCAATAACCTGATATGATACTGATACAACTTGCTGAACCTACCCTCACAGGTGAAGTACTTCATGATAGTCTTCATCTTGTCCAACAACTGCTTGCTAAGAAAGATGTGAGAAGGGGAGTCCTTATATTGGGATTTCAAGAAAATTTTATAGTGCTCAAGGTCTAAATCCATCCCCTTGAACCAAATCTCACCTTCATTAGGGATAGTGGTTGCCGAAGCTATAATCTCTGCTGATACCAAAAAGGTAACCTCTACTATAGTGACATGATCTCTCTTGAAATTTATGGCAAATAAACTTGTTAGATCCTGATGATATCCCACTTCCTGCACTTTCTTACAAAACCCTAGGCAGTCTTCCTGCTCAAATGACCTCCTTATGAAATTTGATGAATTGACATCATGCATATGAATGGGATCATATCTTGAGATCTCTCCTCCTTTGAATTTCCTCTTTTCACTGGTCTCCGCCATGTTTGACTTTGCTTTTGATAGGAAACCCTAGTTTCACACAAGAATGGGTAAGGGGACTTGAGCTGGAAAACAAGGATGAAAGCACAACAAATTGAGGGGATGAAATGAAGGGGAAATATGATAGGATAATTTGTGAAGAAATTATGGGAAGTATGGAAGTGTTTTAGGAAGACATTGAGAGTGGAATTTCTCAATTTGAGTGAGGGAAAGGGGGTGAAAAATGGAAAACACAGTCCTAGCCTAGAAGTGCAACAATTAGCTAGGGTTGTGTGAGAAAATGATGAAATGATTGAAATTAAGTGAGAGGAATGGTGGGAAATGTATGATGATGGATATTAGGGGTGTATAAACTTATAAACAAAGGAATTTCCCTGTCAAGTGAATAAAATACCATGAAACTTGCAAAAGTGTAACAGAAAACCCTAGGGAAGGAGTTTTATTAATTTTATGAGGAAATTGATTGAAGCAAGGGTTTTGGAAGGTCCCACTTACTTGTTTGAATATGTTTGAATATATGTAATGAAGTTTGAACCTGTTCTTTCCCTCATGCCTCCAAAACAAAAGTGTAACAACCCTGCCAGAAGTGCAACAAAAATGCAACAAATTGATGGAACCAACAATTGTTGATAAAATTTGAACTTTTGATGGCTGTGGCAAGTCTCACAAAGGCAGAGAGGAGCTCTTGAAATCTTGGAAGGATAGAATAAAGTTTCAATTTATTTGATTTCTCCTTTATAACTCAAAAACTCGATTTTGGCTTTATGAAAACATGACATCAATGTGTGCTTTTGAGAAAATGACTATTGTCTGATTTGACATGCATCATAATTTTTTCAAAAGAAAATGTAACCTTGTTTCACTTTATTCCATAATTTTCTAATTCCCATGATGGTGACAAAAATGGTTACATGTCTCCCTTGTGTTGGGTTGTGTTATATTCTTTCCACATAGTTAACAAGGGGTTTGAGGGGTACCCGTAACCCCACTTTATGGGGTCCGGGGCAGCGCCCTGGAAAATTTTGGTTTT
>APFE030070953.1:0-10835 GCA_000404065.3 Pinus taeda | reverse complement strand
AAAAAAAGAGAAGGACCTAAAGATCAGGGAGGAAAAGGAAGAAAGGATGCGGGGGGAGGGGAAGAAACACTAAGATGAAAGGGCAGGGATCCAACATGTACTGATCTTCTAGTCATCATCTCTGTTGAGATTGTTAGGCCTTCTTTCAATTTCAATAGCTTCCCTGAGTTTACGATGATGGAACTGAGCAACTCTAGCAACAACCTTGGCCTCCTCCATGCAGACCTGATGCTTGGTCTTATCCACATGCTCCGCTAATGCTGAAGACCTGGTTCTCCCATGTCTCAGGTCATCTACATGTTCGCTAATTCTCTGTTGGATGGAGCGCCCTGTTTCCCCGATATAGGGCGTCCCACAAGAACAAGGGATTAAATAAACACCATTCATGTCCTTAGGGTTAACAGGATCTTTTATCGATCTGAGGGAATTACGAATGGTACTGAGGGGCCTGAAGGTTGAGGGAATATCGAACCTCCTCAGGATCCGCGCAATCTTGTCCGTGGTTCCTTGGACATAGGGAAGATGAACACCTTGTCTGCGCTCCTTAGGCTCCTTCTTAATCAACGCATTTCTCGAGGCTTTAAGGAAAGCCTTCCGACCAAGGTGCCTACTATATCCATTCTCCACAAAGACATCAAGGAGATGGGATCTCTCCTTTTCCAAGCTCTCATTATCCGAAATCCTAAGGGCACGAGTAGTGAGGGTGTTGAGAACACCAATCTTCTGAGCCGGAAAATGATGGGAATCGGCATGCAGATATTGCTCAGTATGCGTTTTCTTACGAAACTTCAACTTGTACTGATGATGAACCACACTAGTTGGTTCGAAACGCGTCGACAAATGTCTTTCTATATGTGATTTACGTCGAAATTATTCTGATAACTATGATGGATCACAAAAGCCTCAATTCTACAATTGAATAGAGTTGTTGTGCCCCAACCTTGCTACAAATGTTTTTTTATGGAAGCAAATTCTATGAAGACGTTTTCATGTTTCCCATTCTAATATTGTGTTCTTGACTTTTTCATTGGTCCCACTCTAATCTTGTCCTTGGTTACCTCTGTTTCATCAATTTTTGAAAATCAATCTTTTTAAATTTGTATATGTTAAATTATTAAATAAATTATAATTTTTACATAATTTGAAGGTGATTTAATATTTTAATTTTATATAAGGTAGAATAAATTTTAATCATATAAAAATAATAATATCTATAAATCAAATAAAATAATTAATTTTGGTTATCAACTAAAAATAAAATAATTAAACAACTTTATGTTTCTTATTATTTTTGTAATTTTGAATATAAATATTTTCTTATCTTTGAATGAGATTATTAACGTGGCAAAAGGGGAGGGTGCTGCCACGAGTCGATGGAACGCAGAAGCACCCCCCAAAGAACATTTCAGATATGTATAGCATGACAACCATTGATATAGGGTGCCGCCCATTGAGCCTGTGTTGCATTGATTACCACAACTATCCACCCATTCAAGCATGCACATTGGAAGATATACCAAGGTATGTAATAGGTTACAATACTACTCTCACACGTAAGTCAATTCACTACAATCTTGTCAATTCATCCACATTCAATGACGAGTCACCAATGGATGCCTCATTGGGATTCTACACACTACCAGAGGTTTTTCTCAACAAATTCATACATAAATTTCATTATCTTGGGGTGTCATTCATAGTTCCTTTCCTTGCCTTTCTCACCATGTCTTCCTTCATGCTTCATGGGATGCATTTAATTGCCAATATCCCTATCCATTCTTGGATTACTCACCTTTTCCATGCCCACTTTGCGGTCAACTTGCAGTATAGGAAGGAAAAGTAGGCACAACCTTGTTTTTTTCTCTTCCCCATACCATGGAAGGTGGCACTCTACATGGAAATCTAATCTTACTGGGCTTCACTCTTGGGTAGAGTCCCATTACGGTTCATTCTGACAATCGGTTTGTGTTGATAGAGCACCATCATCCTCTAGGCATTCCCCATCCAGAGCCCGACGGTCAACACAAGTTTAAGTATGTCAAGTTTTATGGATTTTGTAGTTTAAACAACAAACTTTGGTTTGGCTTCATTCATTTCTCGACAAATGGCTCCACTCGCACTCCAAATCAATTCCTAGGAGACTCAATTAGAAATTGAAGGTAGTGTTTGTCCATGGCCACTCTAGCTAGCTCAAGGGTCAAACCTTTCCTTGTCTTTCTCCACTTGCTCACATAGATGCCTAGGAAGTGGGTCATGGTTAGACGCAACACTTCCTACTACCAGAAGTGAGGCCACTCCGGAACCTAGACTTGAGCCAAGAGCTTGGTAGCACAATATAGGGAACTGACCTCCCAACCAATATAAGAAGGCATCATTCAGGTTGCGTGAGATCTCTCCAACAAGAGGCATAATCTCTCAAACACTAAAATGATTGTTAGGGTGACTGATTAGGTCCCTGATGCTAGTCATGCAAGGGCTAGATATAATCAATACATGTACTCAATGGATATATACCAGCATCTCAAATTCCTCTTGGGAAGAGTCTTGGTAGATTGTAATGAGCTCAACGGTGATCTTATTCTATATTTGAATCAAATGAAATGTTTCCTGATGGAAATGGATCATAAGCTTGGAATAATTGAATGAAAATTGGGACCTCCCCCTGATCTTGGTTGCTCCCTTGGCTATAACAAGGATCCCATAGATATAGAAGGCATGGACCCCGATAAAAAAATATGCATGTGCAAATACCTTTTTACTTGTAATTTTCCTTTATGTTGTCTTATTTTAGCACCATGCTGAAAAAAGGCCACAATGGCCAACTAGACTATTTAGTTATTTTTTATTTTATAGTAAAAACTTTCTTCTACCTTTAGCAAAATTTGAAATAATTGAAATTATGTAATGTTTAACATGTTAAGCACACAGTCATTGTAAATAAATAAATAACATATTACCACCTACCAAACACAATCAATACATCCAACTAGCCATGTAATAATTATGGAATTCCAAAGTTTTAATAGTAAAATCAGTGAATATTATTGTTTTAAACTTAGGGAATATTCTACCTTTATCTTCAACTTAACCAAATATGCCAGAAGAGGCCTCCGAAATATTCTCAAAGAAATTGCAACTAGCAGTTATCGGTCAAGGTGACGGGCAACTAGAGCGATCTACACCATAGCTTGTCAGATTCCAATTCTGACCGTTCTCAATCCCTAATAACCAACCCTCGCTCCCTCCGCTACTCATCCCGCTCATTTGCTTGGCACATTCACCTAGTCGAGCTCTGCTACTTGCACAAAGCACACTTTGTCTGATTGTTTTGGTAACCTCCATACAACATAAATGAGTTGAGATATTCGGGGTTTTTCTTTTGCATATCTTTGCACAAGAGGTTATATTTTTTAACAACACTTTTCTTAATGATCCAAGCCACCGGTTTCTTGCAAGAGCTCGTTTTCTTTTGAGTTCACCTTCAGTTTATTTCCTGCAGTAATTTCTAGTTATTTGGTGGTGGTAATAGATTGGGTACGCGTTCTCTTTCCATCACGAATGGAGCTTGAGGTAACCCTTTTTGCACAAGACTTAACGTCTTTGTGGATTGTTGTTGTATTTTACTGTAATACATGTGTTATTATATCTCGGTACTTTCAAAATTTTCAGGGTTTGATGCTAGGGTTATGGGAAGGCTTTTGCCTAAGCTACAGGTGAGGTTTGTTAGGCTTCATTCTTATGCACACACGGTAAGAATCCAAAAAACACCTTCGTTTATCACCTCTTCATTTACCAATTCCCCACAAATTGTAGCAATAATTTTTCGATGATTTATTGCAGGTTTTCTCTAGTGACATTTAGAGAGCAATGACTAAGTGACTAAGACTATATCCTCCCAATTTTGCCAGGTTCTGAAATGCTACTTCATGAGGTATTTGTTTATTTATATAAACATTATGTGTAGTAATTGAAAGGGTTTCGTGGACCCCCTTCTTGGTAAAGGAAATGACCTAACGATTACAAAATTTTCTATTACTTATTAAAGCTTGGACTGCAACACTACTTTTCCCTCAATTTTGTTGGTTCCTATTACAAATTAAGCCTCATGGCGACCTTAAACCAGAAAGGGTTTCTCAATTTATGTATGCATAGATTTTTTTCATATTCAAATTTCCTATGGGTTTTGTATGTAAAAAGTTATACATAAGAATAGATTTTCATACAACATTCACTCTCTTTTCCTCTGTCATATTTATATATTGTACATATTTCCCTTCAATTCTTGTCCATTAGGTTTCATGTTAAAATTATGTTCCTAATTTATTTAAATTGTAAAAGAGGCACGAGGGAGACCAGATCAACAACTTATATATTCAGCGGCCTAGGTATCAACTCCCTCAGTGACATATTTCCACCCAATTAGGGTTTACATTGTAAAATTTGCAATTTACAGCGAATCTATTGTAGCTTTTAGTTCGAGTTAACAATTAATAACATGTATATGGGATTATCTTGACTATCAATTGTTTCATTTTCTGGAAGCTTGAAATGAAATAATTTACAATTGACTAATCTCTTCTATATTTAAACTAGTTTCATTATTTAATAGCGTTGTCTCTCCCTCTCAACCATGGTTTTCACCACTGCCTTCTATTTTATAAACTTTTTGTGGATTAAGCAAGTACAAGCGTTGAGGGTTTCTGTAATACCCTTATCAAGTATTGGTTTTAGCATTCAAGCCATAATATTCTCATGTACCATTATATCTCATGACTTATTTCGAGGGCTTGGGCTAGAACGGTTCCAGGCTGCTAGTTTGATCTGGCTCGACCTGGAACTAAACCAGTCCCTACTTGTATCATCCTCTAGGAAAAATTTAGATTTTACTCCTTTATCTCAGTTGATAATTACTCAGCTGAGATCATCCTTTCCTTAAATTTAATTCTTTCACTACCATGTGAAACAATGAGCAACAAACATTCGCTCAGGTATAATTTTCTAGTTCACTGCAACTTAACCTTACTGACCCTGCAACTTGTGAAAGCCTTGTGTCACTTCATTCAAAAGAGGTTTACAGTTTTCTCCTAACATAGTCTACCCTCTTATAACACTATTCACTTGTACCAAAGACCCATTTGAATGCACAGGCATAGAAAGTATTCTTTAACAAAGGAGCACAAGGTCTAGTTACAAGAAGGAAACAATCCACAACCAACATTTAATTTAACCATTTATTTCCAACAGACATACCTAAAGATTCTTCTGTAAAATTTATTACATGACAGTCACTGCAACCATAGATTTTCTTTCCAACGGGGAACTAAATTAAATGCATACATGCATATATGTTCAGGGACATATACTTATATGTTAAATGACTATCTCATGAATTCGACAAGGCTGAGACCATTCCACCCAACCTTGAGAAGGGAAATTACGTTCATTTCTGCGCCCCAAGCTTCCACTCCATAACATTAGACAACAATATTTTTCCTTAGATTCAGGTAGTAGACATCAAGACCATAGTCCAATCTAATACTTATTGATCTCTATCTGTAATGAAGTTATCCACTAATTCTATTCTAGCTTAGGACATCTCTCCTTGGCAGCATCTTGCTAGATTTACAGAATTTTCTTTCCTTCCATTTGGAACAACAAAAAACAGAACTCTCCTCTTTCCACTGAGATCTTCCTTTATCTCCAGGAAAGAGAGGTGTAACTATTTCTAATTTCTTGGAGGTTATAATTCGCTTATTACTACGTATTTAAATATTAACTATAGTCTCCCCCAAATCGAGGTGTGAAAGGTAGTGTGGAGTAATTGAGCGAGAGGTAGGTCAACAGACATGGTGGGCCGAGGGGGGATCAGACGCTTAGCTAGCGTGGTGGGTATAGGGAGAAGAGGTTGGCCAGGGGCCATGAGAGCAGGTAAATGGCAGTGGGCCCGTCGGCATTACAAGGCAGAGACAGTTGTGCAAGAGGGCAGAGGTGAGAGAGGATGCCCAGGTGTCAATATTGACAGAGGGAGGAAGGCAATGACAACTCGCAAGTGGCAAGGTAGCTGGAGTAAATTTGCGGCAGGAGAAGTTGGTGGTAGGAGATAATTAATGCGGGGAAATTATTTGGAAGTCAGGGAAACCCCATCCTGAGACACTCATGCGAGAGAAAGGGCAGTGGACGGAGGAAGAAGGCATGTGGTGAGTCCTTCAGGGGGTAGGTGGGGTAGGTGGATAGAAAAACTAAAAAGGAAGAAATCTAGGTGTTGTGGCCAGCAACAACCCCCCTTCTTATTTAGTGTTATTCCTAATACTAAATAAGTGGGGACCCTTAGTTAAAAATTTAAAAATTAATTAGTGCTTAAATTTCCTTTCCTAATAAAACTTACCATCATAAACTTAGGAAGACCCCCTTGAAAAATCTAAAAATCTAAGTTTTATGATAAGGTAAGACAAAAATCTTTCCTTACGAAATATCGCATCGCAAAAGGATAACATGATACCTCCTTACAAGCCGAATTATATCATTGTGATATCGCGATACGCGATAATAAAATATCGCATCGCATACATCAAATACAACTTACATTGAAACACCTTAAAATTGCCGATATGCGATGACACATATCACAAATCGCATTTCGCAGAAAACAGATTAACGAAGATTGTCATATATGACATTCCTGCGATATTATGTTCCTGCGATATTGGTTCATGCGATATTGTGATAATGCGATATTGCGATAACGCGATATTGCGATGTTGCGATTTCTCGATAGAGCGACAATGCGATAATGCGATATAGCAAGCTATCAACTTTGTGATGTTGTGATCTGTGATATTGAGAAGCAAATCACAAAATCGCTTCGTCACAGATCTTTCAGGCTCATGGTTCAAAAAAGTATTTTCCATAAACTGACACCTAGTTACGCGCTTTAATGCTAATAAATGAGTTAGTTGCCAGTTATTAATGGAATATGGTTTCGTGCTTATCGAAAAATCATTTCACGTAAGGTGGTATACTTTATGCATCTTCGGCATTTAAAACTTTCCCATCACCCTTCCTTATCATTATTCTCACTTCACTTGTAAACTGTAGGAACGAAGAACAGAGAACGATACAAAGCAGTACGCAGGATATTATGGGAAAGAAAAGCAAAGCTCCGAGCTTTGAAGAGAAAGAAATGGCGCCCTTGTATACAGACACAGCCTGTAACAGAGACGTTGGTATTGCTACATGGGAAGGCATGTATAATCTACTTGAGGAGGAGAATCCCAGAGTAATGGAAGTTACTGCTACTGCGGACTCACATAGTTCTTCTGAGGCATCCATCATAGAGCTAGCTTGTTCATTCTTACACCGGATAGCAGCAAGGCCCAAAATTCTTCCATACACGGACATGGTTAAATGGATACTGGACAGCGTTGATATCAGAAATAGACAGTGTAAGACTCAGGGTCAAGAGCTTACAGAATCATTATTTTCACAAAATTTGAACTTTATATCCGCTAAAAGAAAAAAGCGCAACAGGCAAAAAACCCATCAAGGAAGCCCATATCAAGAAACAGAGGCAGTTTCTGATGTGCGATTAGCGCGCGCTAATCACGCACCACTGAGAAAAATTTCTCGAAAAGAAAAGCTTCTAATTGCTCAGTCACCTGCAAGTCCAAAAAATTTCAAGAAAGCAACGATAGAGACAGACTGGAAACAGAAGGCTCAAGAAAAGGTAGAAGCAATCGAAGGGTTAACCAAGTTGGGCTGGGATTATTACTGGGCATACTTGGTAAAGCCACAAAGCCAGTGGATGACTCTCAAGTGTATCATCAATTCTACCGAGAAGATGGCGCCAGCTCTCACCGATTCTGTTTTCTCAGCTCAGCTAAAATCGGAAGTCGGCCAGCCGACTCTTCTCAAATAGATGCTGAATGCGTGCGATTTCAAGGAGCATATACAAAAGTAGTTTTAATTTTAGATTTAATTTTAGTTTTAATTTTGTTTTATTTTTCCTGAAATGAGGACGGTCATTTAAACCGCATCCTACATTTTTGTAATAAGTTATTTTTAGATTTAGTTAATAGTATTTAAACCCTTCTCATGCATTTAGAGAAGGGTCATGAAATTTGTCAAAAACTTATCCCCAGAACATGCACTTCTGTACCCTCTAAGGAGGTTTTGATGAATGAATGGAACATGATTTATTGATATTTGCATTTGATATCTGTTACTGATGTTGCACTTTTGTACTCTTAGTGGATGTTAGATCAAGAAGAGATAAATCATTATCGCTTGAAGCTCATGAGTAGGACTAGTTATAAATGGTACTTCTATCTCTTAACTATTTATGCCTTTGTGTTAAAGTGATATTCATGTTCAATTGTTTATATATTGCTGCATGAATTCCTGATTTATCATTTGGCACTTTTGTACGGTGATAGCTATTTATTTGTGCTTGATGTATGAATAGCTTATTATGCGATATGTTTTCCACAACTGTTTCATCTAACTTTTTATACAAAGTGGTTCATCCTTATTGAATTCTTTTCTCATAACAATTGAATGATCTTTATTACCAGTTGTTATTTGAAATCATTTTAGATCGCATAACGGAAAGATTACACCCCGGGTTAGTGTAGACTTAGATATTTCTGCTTATTAGAATACAATTTCCTTATTATTAGATTAGAGTTAGAATAAAAGTATTCCATTTAGAAACTGTTAGAAAGAGAAATATCAATCCTTCGCACACACACACATAAATTGGGAAACTAGTCCCATATCCCCAGTGGAACCCACTATACCAAATGGAAAAGGAGCTGCTAACCAAGGTCCAGACCGGGTGGGTATCCATGTTGTTGTAGACCCGATTTTCGGGGCTTCAACATATTTGGCGCTAGAAGGAGGGCTCGAACTGTGAATGGTAAGCAAATCTAAATCTAAATACCATTCTGAGAGTAAATCGCCCTCACCATCTCCCCAGACTTCTCCATTTCATTTAGAATCTTTAAATCCAGAGTCAGAAGTTGCTGGAACAATAGCCACTGCTACAAACCCTGACATTTTAGAACAATCTACTATTGAACCTCATGAAGTTGAATCTTTGATTCGCAAACTTCAACGATTTTCTATATTCCCCAAAGGTCTGATGAATCTCAAGGCAATGTGACTTCGCAATATAACCCTGCTCATCCTCTTACCAGATTAAAGAGCGAAAAGTTTGGTGTTCAGCCAACCGAGTTACCTCTACCTACAAGGAAAAGAGCAAGTCTCCTAAATGGTCCAATAGCGAGACTATTTCATCATCATCATCCATCTCAACCTCTTCACCGCGAAGTCAACCATCCACTCCTCCACTTCAAATCATTGTCCATCAGCCCACTGGAACTTCCACAACTCCTTCTCAACCATCTGGAGTCATAATATCCTCATCTTCTCAACCGCAGGGATCATCTTCTGCACTTTCCTCTGTTAGTAGTTTAGTGATGGCCCAATCTCCATGGAATAACCCAGGGGCAGTCTTAATGTCTGCACCCTTAAGTCAGCTACCGGCCCATCCTGAAAAATGGCTGCCTAAGTTTAATTCTGAGGCAGGCATGCTAGCGAAAGAACATATAAATAACTTTATGCTATCCATAAATATCAATGGAGTTACCAACGAAGATGTTGTTGTTCGACTTTTTCCTTATACTCTGCAAGGAACAGCCGGATCATGGTATTTCTCATTACCATTTGGATCTATTACTAGTTGGGACATCTTCCAAGAACAATTCCTGACCAAATTCGGTGATGACAGGTCTACGACGACACTGATCAACGACTTGTATAACCTTAGGGCCGAGTCAAGAGAACCTATTAAAGATTTCAATTTATGTTTCAATAAAATCTTAAACAAAATTTCTACTGCTTCCCACCCTAGCGAATAAGTGCGAAGTGAATGGTACATCACTGCTTTACCATCAAACATAGAAATCTTTATTGATAGGGTTAACAAAACAACCTTAGTTGAAAATATGAAAGAAGCAATCGCAGTAGAGAAACGTATTATGGCCCTAGAAAAGAAAAACGTAATAGAAGAACGAAAATCTAAGAAGGTTTCTTTCAAAAAAGGTCCCAAGAAAAAACATTCGAAAGATCCATTCGATTTAGAAGGATTATAAAAATTTTTGAAGACCATGTCTAACAAGATGGTCAACATTAAGAAACAAGTGGCAGAAACTTCTTCTAAAAAGCCATACAGGCCTTTTAAAAGAAATCCTTCAACCAATTCCAAACCCCCTAATGCTATTACAAATTCTGAATCAGAAGAAGAAGAAGAGGAAATCACTACTAAAGAACATATTGATGAAGAAGAAGTTGTAGAGTTACAAGGCATGTGGTATTTCATCCTCCTAGATGAAGAGGATCAAGAGGCATTCCCGGTTAGTACTCGCAGCAGAAAGAAACTTTATCCTCCTCAACCTACACCTAAGCCAAAGACCGCAAGCTCGATGACTAAGGATAAAGTCGTAGCCAAGAAAACATCACCTAAAGTGACTCAAACCAACCCAGTCCAAATAGACACATCAACTCCATCTAAAACGCTAATTATTTCGGATAAAATGGAGTATAATATCATAGAAGACATGAAAAAGACTAGGGCCAATATTACTTTTTTTGAATTGAGCAAGTTAAAACACCAGCAAAAGGTACTTTTGAAAGAATTACATGTTGTACCAGTTTCACCTTTACCAGCCGCTGTAATATCTCAAGCTTCCCATGACATGGGAAGACCTCCAACTAATGCGATTAATAAAATTGATCCAAACGATATCCCTCAATTGGAGGAAGATCAAGATCTCATA